>JAMBLF010001135.1:0-135629 GCA_030578115.1 Leucoptera coffeella | reverse complement strand
TGATTGCTTGCTCCTATCAAATTTCTGATGGGAAACTTATAGCGGTAGCGGTAATAGGTTTATTAAGAGACTGGGAAGTTCTGGTAGTAAAATATATACACACAAACATTCACAACCATTTATTAAACCCTTGTGAAATAGTCAAAATTTCAAGTGAAACTGCGAAATTAATGATTCTATGGACACAACTAGTTGACCTGAATAACGCCTTATGTGATAAGTTAAGTACAACAAACCAATGTTAACTACAACTTATAATATGGCATTTAATCCTTAGTATTACGTTACGTACGTTATTTTAAAGTATCTTTAAATAGACTGCTGTTCTTTTTATAGTTTTCTTAATTAGGAAACTTGAATTTCTTCATTAACGACTCCCTAGGAATTCCTCCAGAAATGTACAGAAGAATCTCTCTCAGAATTAGATACATTCAATCTCACAATTCTCTTAATTGTACGCCCTGATTCAAGGACGGCGTTAGTTTAGCTTTGAATGGATTGCTTTGGTGGCGATTGGACGACCTCGTTCGTGTTTAACTTGGTCCAATACAAAACTTAGATACAAGTTACATTACTTGATTGAATTCCAGTTGAACTTGATCGTAATCTTGTTATTACAGTTACGTGTTGTAAATTAGGTTTTAGAAGTAATGGAAAGTGAAATTAGTCAAGGTTACTAGTAGAAAAACAATTATTTGAAAATACAAAAGTTTTTATTAGGTGTATATTAGTAAAATACAAATCTCTCGGGATTACATTACAAATATTAATACTGCAATATTTTTGTGAAATAAATATTCAAAAATTTACCATATGATTAAATACAACCACCGATTATGATATTGAATTTAGTTAACGGTAGCTCTAGAGTGTATTGAATTTCATTTGGATGCATTGGCTTTCTAAAACGTATGGTATAATTTTCACAATTATGTTATAATATAGAGTGTACATTGAACATTTCTTTCTTACCGGCAATAATATGACGAAGATATGATATGAGATAGGACTAAGAGACTAGAGGTTGGTCGTTAAGCAGCCATCCACCAATATTCTATTTCAACCAACAAGAACATAAAATTATAATATGTATATTAATACCATCTATCTATTTACAAATACCATAAAATTATATGTTAAAATGCTGAGAAAATATTTAGTTCCTGGCGTTCTCTCCACGTGTATACATTGTACTTTCTGCCAAGAACATAATTTGTAACTAATACCTATTCACGCCAGTACAGTATCGTGCTTAGGGCTAATTAGAGGCACCGTTTGTTAACTAACACGCTTGTTCCCAAGGTCAACATAAGCAATACCTGGGTGCTGCCTGAAGAGGGATTTCCCGTGTTCTACCGATACTTCCGAGACCGCATATCTTGGTATGAAGCTGACGCCGTCTGTCAGTTCCACCACGCTAACTTGGTTACAGGTAAGTGAACAGAATGGATAACATACAAACTATACACGAGAATACATCTGTCCTGTGCTAGCTGGAACGTAAAAAGAATGCTTACTAACTGCTGTTTTTCTCGGCATGTCATTTGAGGAGACTTAGGGACTGGGGTAAACAGAATCTGTTCGGCGATGGGCCTGACACCAATGTTCGATTATGAAATCGCAATCCTAATATTCAAGGTAAAAAGTGACCAAGGAGATATTATATTTCCAAGTTTCTATCCACCTTCAAAGGAATTAAAGGACTTGAATGTGTATGTATACATATAATCACATCTTTGTAAGAAAAGCAGAAACTACTGATCGTCACCTTGATTAATGTTGACTGTAGAATTACGACAAAACTCTTTCAATGTTAGTGTATAAAAGCAAGAGACAGTACTTTGTTGGTATAATGTTAGATTAGCAATAATAAATAGTTTAAAATGTAATAGTAACAAATAGTTTAGAGTTAGTTACCAGTAAGCAATGGCATATTATAACCTTATATTATATTATTATTAGCTCTGAAAATATCCCTTCAAATAATTTTAATCATAAAAAATTTAAACAAAAAATAAAATATTGAACTGAAAAATAGTGATTCACTGCAATTCTCAAACTTCTGCTTTGAGAATGATTTAGCTTTTAAAACCCGGACACGGTTTAAGAGGCAAAAGTGAAAAGTGTCAGTTGAGTGTAAAAGCTGTTTGTAACTGTTAAGACAGACTTGAAATGAGTGCCAAATAGATTGAAAACTTTGCAGCGTTCAGAAAGAAACTTTGACTTGTTTTTAATGAGTATATTTCGCTGTTTGTGCTTTGGAAGGTTTCAACAAAGACCTTGTAGAACCTTTCCAATATTGCTTTCTATAAAAGTGAGATGACGTAATTACCTTCCAGGATTTTGTCAAAACACGTGAATAAAGAAAATTTGCACAAAATACGAATATTTATACATTCCTTACTGATTAAAATATTGTCGATCAAACTTTAATTTAACCAAAAACTTCAGAGAATTCATTATAATGAGAAAATAGATTCCATTATATTCCTAAATTATAAAATAATATTTTCTAACCTTTCAATATAACAGACTAGTGTAGTTGCTTATTCGTTTACTTGGAAATGCTAAGGGTACTTAATATTTCGGAGCGAAATAACACCTTGAGATAGTAGCGATGACCTCGAGATTCTAGGTAAAATAACCATACTTAATTATAACTGTCTCGTTTACGATATCTCCATGGTTACGTATCTTAACAGTTATAAAGAAAAGTAAATAATCGTTTTTTTATAAATTTCATAATTATTTAAATATTTTCTAGTGTGGAAGTAATTAAACTATAATTTTATAGATACAATAGCTACGAGTCATATTGCCCGGGTTACGTATCTATACGGCTAAAAAGTAGTATGGAACTCCGTGTTTTTGGGGCCGGTGACTAATTAAGTTTAGCCTGAAACAGTAACTTGATCTAGAACAAGTAGTGAACACATTATCACTATTAACCGTAGTATACAGATACTTACCTATATTCCTACGGTAGCAAATTTTAGCCCAAAGAACATAATACGATTGATTACTTTGATAATGAAAGATACAGTTAGTATAAACCGCAGATGAGTAGTAATTTCAGAGTCCTCTTATTTCCTTTAAGAAGAATTTTCATCTTTTTAAAGGCATTCAGGCTTTTATCACTGTAATGAATCCATATATTCATTTCATATTAAAAAATGTATGTATTATCACTATTTTAATCTCTATAGATCGAACTATATATAATATCATCAAAACTACCGTTATAAGCTTTATAACTCCATTGCTAGCTTGGATAGATTGCATTTTGATTTAAATTTTATAAGCTGATCGTCGAAAATAGATGCCAGCCGCTGCTTCACCTGAAAGCTCCTCGAATTAAATGCTAGGCATTTGCATATCCAATCTGTGTAGGCACCTATCATTGCCATTTTGATGAGAGACGATTTAATCGTGAATTCTGATGGCTATTGAGCAATTATTCTGTGATTTTGCTTTGATTATATCTACTATTAAGTTTATGAGCGTAATATATCAATGCATTGCTTTTCTTAAAAGAATATATTGAGAATATTTTGATGGTGACGAATTACCTACACAGAAGTTGTTTGAAAAAATGTGAATTAATCTTTTTAATAACACTCTTAACACCCTTCTATAAATCGAATAAGTTCGCAATCAACAAAACTATTTGATGTTAAAACGTTAAGTTTCTACATGTAGGTCGCCATCTACATGTAGCGAAGTACAACGGAAAAGCGTCGACGTGTCCGACCCATTTCATACCCTTTTTGTTCGTTCGTGTCACTTAATTAAACTAGTTAGCTAAGTAACGTGATATGAGAGGGTCACGTTGACCCGTAGGTGAACTGTGACGTCATAACCTGTAAACCTCCTTAGTTTGTTGTCTGACACGCAAAGTCTTAACTGTAAAAGTTTTTACAGCACGTACAGATAGTAATAGGAGAAGTTTATTAGTCACGTCAGAAGTTACTTCTAATTATAACTGTCACGGTTGCGTTAGATAGGTTGGTTATTGCATAAGATAATATGCGAAAGTGCACGTAGTGAATACATAAAGAGTAATATAATATAAACTTATTAATAACTTTATATATATACCTATCAGAATCATTGGCTTGATAGTTTGATGAAAGCTTCGTCATGATATAATCTTTTACTTACATAGAAAATATCACGCCCGTTTCCCTGTAGAGGGCTAGGTAGAGATCTCGAATCCCCATCTGTTCCAATCTTGACAAATCACTGTCTCTTCAATGTCTCTTATACACACTCGACGGTTATATGTACTCCTAACGTCACCCCTATTAAATATATCAATTACAATCCCGTTATAACGTACGTTTTATTTTGACAGTTGACACCACCGCCCAATATGATGCAGTGAGGGCATATTTGAAGGAATTGGACATATCAAGTGCAGTTTGGGTAGGCCTCATACGAAGCAACCCTGATGGAGAGTTTACATGGACGTAAGTGAATTATACCGTTAAGAGTCCGTGAAGCGAAAGAGGTTTGTCAGGATCGGGTCAGATGGGACTCCGTGATCTCTGCCAAACCCTCTACAGGGAATCAGGCGTGATGTGCATGTATGTTGAGACGTAACTAGCTGCCTTTCGTCAGGGAATGTCGTAGGAGGCGTTGGAACTAAGGGTCAATGGAATCTATTAGATGATAGACTCGTAACCTTTGATCAATGTTCCATAATAATTATTTCACTACCAATGCTAAAATAAATTTAATTAAGTTGTATTGTAATAATTTAAATCTCGTTTTTTTTTATTTAGGGACTATCGTGGCCTATCAGGCGAGGGTTATTGGAGTTCAGCCCCAGATACCAAGTCAGCCCCACTATGCGCGGCTGCAGACCCGGCTGCCGACTATCGCTGGGAAGCCAGGGCCTGTGGCGGACCCTCAGTCGCCTCCTTCATCTGTGAACTTCCTGGTAAGTTTATATTTTGATGAACATTCACGTCCTTTGATCCCTTTTGGGGTGAACAGAAAGTCGGAGATAAAATATCGTTACTAATAAATAAAATATCTATAATAATAATAAATAAGATTATATATAATAAAAAAGACTTATTAGCGTGAATATTGGACCTGAGATATCATTTGGAAGATAGACAGGTTTCTAGTCCATCGCCGCCGGTAGATTCCATTTACCCGTATTACTCGTAGTCATTTAATCACTTTTTATAACATACCAGGAATAATAAGACAGCCATATAGACAAGCCCTATGCGAGAAATAGTAGGTTTAGGCTACTAGGCATAGAATGTATTTATGCTATTGGGACATTGAATCGTGAAAATACTAAGCAGCATTTCCATATACTTTCATAAACTTTTACAAATCCTTAGTTTGTTTGCCTTTACTTATATAGTTTATAATTATCTTCTGTGGATTTTAATATGTACTTTTACTAATAATTATTATTATGTATTTTATACAGTTAACTTCTTTGTACACAGTACCTCAATGGGCAGTCGGCAACGAAGGTTGTATGGTGCGAGAACTACCCGCTCTAACAATACTTTATCTCCCGGAAAGCGCAGCCGTGGAACTAACTGCCGACTGCGGGATGGAAGGCGTGAAGAAAGTGCAGTGCACAGGCAATGTGGTAAGTAACATATTCGAAAAGAATTTATAAAGGTACTACCACGTATTGAAGAAACTTCATATGCATAAAAACAGTTCATGTGACCTGGAATCCTTATAAAGTAACAATTTAATAATACTCGTACTTGTGCAGTACAAAATTCTAGTTGCTACATTAAAAGATTACTTATGTGTATTACTGATATCTACTATAGCTTCACTCTTGAGAATTGAAGGCGAATCCATACTTTAATACATTCATGTGATACCCGATTTTCTAGAGCAATATTATTGTTTCAGAAAAGAGATGAACTTCTAAAAAGTATTGCTTGTGACGAAGTTGAAGAAGAAATCACACCAGAAATATTTAATGAGACTGCAACAAGCAATTTCAGTACAGATGCAGCTGTTGTCTCAGAGGCGACAACAGAATTGATAACCACTTTTGAAGATTCGTCTCAAAGTAGTATTCAGACTACACACGACTCCGAAGCTCACAAGCCATTAAGTGTATTAAAGGAAGATGACCATCCAGTCTATGTTGTTAATGATAAGAAACAAAGTGTTCATTTCAACAAAGAAAGAAATGACCTGCCTCGTATTGTGAGCAGCAATGATCTGTTTAACGAAGAGGATGAAAATGAGATTGAAGTTGAAAAGCTTAAACAACGTAAACAATTCTATGATGACTTAGCTAAACTGGGGAATATTGACGGTTTGGAAGCGATGTTTAGCCAGCCCAGTGATCATTTTATTCCACCCTTAGTGATGGCTAAGGCTAGGGAAAGCGATGACATGACAGTTTTGTCGTATATGGAGAAACATGCCCAGCAAATAAAGAAGCAATCTAAAACTAAAGAAACTCCTAACATCAAAAAAGCACTTGTAAAAAATAAAATCAATTCTACTCCATATCCATATGTTAAAGATCAAATACAAAATACAAGAAAACCTGTGAAAAATTCCGTACCTAAAAAATACAAAAATATATTAGATGTCGAAGCCAAAGATATTAAGTATGAAAACACTTTAAAAAAATCAGAACCATCAAAAGCAACGAGGCCAAAATCAGTCGAAACCGTTTTATTGCGACCCATTAATCTAGTACTAAATCATAACGATACTAATGATTCACGAATGGAATCAATAGTAACTTTAAATGAAACAAAAGAAAATGTTGTTTCTACCCATTTACCTCTCACAGATTCAACGAACATTACTGAAACCACTACTGTCGTTGTAAATGATGCTGTTAAAACGAAATTAAATGATAGTCAAAATGTGCATGAAAATGTCGCGGAAACAGTAACACCCATTGTGATAAATACCCAAAGTACCAAGTCCGATAACGATGAAGCAGTATCCACAGCAACAAATACTAAACCTTTTGATACGGTTTCACTGCGACCAATGAATTTAGTGTTAAATCATAACGGTGATGATGATGCACGAATGGAATTAACAGTCACTTTAAATGAACCAAAAGAAAATTCTGCAGCTACACATCTTCCTAACACTGATTCTACAAAGAATATTGAAACCACTACTGTCGTTGTAAATGACAATGTAGAACCTAAACTAAATGATAGTCAAAATGTGCAAGAAAATGATACAAAACCAGTAACACCTATTGAAATAGACACCCAAAGTACCAAGTCTGATAGAGATGAAACAGCTGAACCTACTGATACAGAAACTGAAAATCCTGACTCTAATACTCATGAAATTGTTCAAATAGCTATTCTTAATGACGATGGAACCACGGCACATGTTTTCGAAGTAACAACTCAGATGCCGATTATTCTCTCCACGGAAGATTTAGGTGACATAGACTTGACTAAGAACTGTTCGACAACAGAAGCAAATACAATCGATGATAAGATAAACCTCGCTGGCATCGTACTGAGTAACTTACCAGAATTGTTAAATACAGATGCTACAACAATTAAATTAAATACTCCAGAGGGAGTGACAGTGATTTCCGATAGTCTAGATGAGTTGACGACAATGTTGTCTGCTGAATCCCTTTCTCCTGTCAAAATTGAGTGGCCAAAAGAGGAATCTACGCCAGTGCCAACAGTTGAAGTATTCACTACCGATAAGGCAAGTGAACAAACAAAAGTAAACCAATTCTCAAATTCAGTAGACCAAGAGAGGGGTGCAACCGTGAATCGCCGAAACAGGAGAAAACGGCTACGAGAACACATATTCAACAAATTCAATCCTTTTAGAATTTTGGGTTAAAGTTAAATTTTGTACGGGTCGGAAAGAACTGATAATTTTGTGCACTAAGTAAGGTAATTATTGTCCTTACGCGACATATTATTAGGAAAACACAGTAAAAACATAGGTAACGTTTACGAATATTTATATATTTATGTGCAGAGGCTATTTACGGGTATTTAATAAAAAGATCAGAGAATCGGGAGCCAAGCACTTACTCTTATGTAGTTAAGAAGGTTTATGATTTCAATTAATACTTTAATTTGTAGACTAGGTTCTATGTTAGATCATTGATATTGTTAATAGAATAAGTGTCAGTGCACTTGTGTTTTGTACATAATATACTTCCAATCACGAAAAGTCATATCATTCGTTAATTAAATGTTTTATACTATAAGCCCTAGGCAAACGTTTCAGTTCTCTAGTTTACGACTATTAAGTAAAATTTTATTTAAGAACTGTTTATTTTTTATAAACGTATAATAAGTTACTTAAGACATGTCATTAAATGTATCAAAACACGAAATTTTTAATAAATATATTTTAAAAAGTCTATGTTATTTTATTCTTGTTTGCTACACACTACACAACATATTACCCAAAAATATACATATATCAGCCAGATAGACGCCATATTAAAAAAGGATGACGATAGGAGTCCCTATAACCGCCGAGTGTGTATGAGAACATGTATGAGTGTCAATGAAGCGAAATTGGTCTGTCAGGATCGGGATAAATGGGAATCCGTGATCTCTGCCTATCTCTATACGGCGAATTAGGCGTGATGTGTATGTATGTATTACCTTTAAGCAAATAGATAACATTTTTTGCTATAGTTTTATAACAAGTTTACTTACTTTTAGGTAATCTCAATACTTATTCTTTATCATAGCCATTTACTTGAGATATAGTTTACGACTGTCCCGTCATTTTCTGATAGGATCGGATGAAATGACCTGTAAGCAAACACGATTTATGTATTTTTTCTCTTTATGAGTATCCCTACCGAAAGATAAATATATTTTATGTTGCCGTTGGAAGTTTCGGGGTTGTCAGAGGTTCAGGTTTCCATATCTGCAATCTCGGAAGTAATCCAGACCAGATAGTCAGTACTCTACCAGATGGTAAGACATTTTGCCATTTACAAGTACTGTCATACCTGTTCGTGAAACAAGTAGGGTTTCCTCGCGATGTTTTCTCTTACCGTAGCATTCGATACATTTTGTACATTTATTTTTATTACGAAAATATACATAAACATTCTTTAAACTTAATTTCCACTGGCACAAGCTCTAGCGGAATTTGAACCCTGTACCCACTCATACAGTGTAAAGCCCCAAACACATGAGCTACATCGAATTTTTATATGTCCCATTTGTTATCACCTTTAGAGTGCATTAATTAATGAGGCTCATATATGCATGTATTAAGCTCAATTTCCTTGCATTATCTTAGTACTCAAGTAATCTGTGATCCAGCCAATTTGTAGACAGGCAATTACGTCTTGGTTGGAATACGTTTAGGCAAATCGATTCAGTGGGTAGGCCCTTATGTAGTTAGGTGTGTTGGTTGCGTAACGTTCCTGCATTCTATACGTACATATAGTACAGTTAGTAGTATAGTAGTTTATATAGCATAGCTCTTATGTTAGAATTTTCCTCTGTCCAACTTATCATGGAAATTTAATTACCAAAGTTATATCATAGTTATATAGTTATAAATCGTTAGAAAACCTGTATTGAATTATAGTAGAATGACAAAAGGAATATATGTGAGTGAAGGTGAAGGGCGGTTACGCAGGGGCCGGCCCAATAAGACATATACAGTAAGAGAGACGTCATATTGAAATAAGGTAATGTTAGAAGTTCCTATAATCGCCAATTGTGTACGATCAGGTGTATAAGTGTCAATAAAGCGAAAGTGGTCTGTCAGGATCGGATCAGATGGGACTCCGTTATCTCTGCCTACCTGTCTTCAGGGAATCAGGCATAATGTGTATGTATGTATGTAAAACCTACCAATTATGCGAGAAAGGGTCCACCAAGTTGAATGATGACAATCTGGCCTATCTATGTACTAGACTATTTGCATGACTTATGACTACCATAGAGGAGTCAAAGGATATTTGTATGCAAATTCAAATATTGAAATGAACTCAATCGAAGCGAAGTTGAAACCAATCCCCCTTGAGTCAGAATACGACGTAGTTCTCAGGTGAAGTCGAACAAGCATTGATCATGTTTATCTTATAGCGCAGATAGGGGCGTGAAATAAAGTCGCAAATATGCTGAACTGGCACGAACCCTAAAACAACAATCGTAAATAAGATATTTTTCTATTTGACTTAACATACATAAGACGTTTCAATACACGTTGCAATTATTATTTAAGTAGTAATAAAAATAATTTTATATCGTTTATATACACATATATTCGACGTCTTATGTATTCCGGCTGAAAGATAGGCAGAGATCGCTCATTTTCATTTTTTTCGACAAATTTTGCTTGACATCCATTAACTTTACATAATACTCGGCGGTTATAGGTATTTCTAACTCACCTTTTTCAGTATCTCTTTTAAATAACTAAACTAATTTCATATACTTTCACTGCCTACATAACTTCTCATTCAGGATGGACAGAACCTCGGAAAAAAGTATTTCCCCCGTCAGTTTTAGCATCATTATATTACTTTTGGGATTGTTATAACATTCCATATTAATATGAGTAGGTAATGAGTTTTTAATTTAGTTTGTTTAACATAATTTACAACAACATACCGACCTCCTCATCTCCGACACAGTTGAAGATCCATGATTTCTGCCTACCCCTCTACAAGAAATATACATGATGTGTATGTATGTATGTAAAAAGACCTACGTATAACCTTTACATGAAAAGGGGCAACTTTTCTCGTGATTTTTCGCATCTGAATACAAAATCAGTTGGAGTGCGTCCAACTGAGGAATCGATATGAGTATTGAACTAATACGAAACACCGTGTAAAATGTCTTTAAAACGTCTGCAAAAGATCTGAATACTAATATGTATTTTATCAGAGCTTCAGTCTAGTTGCTATTGCTAACTTTACATAGAAACTTCTTTCTGGGAACACATATGTATATATTTATTACAGTATCATTCCAGTCACTTAGCCAAACTATCAGGATCTTGATACTCATTAAAATAGTCGTAACAGGTTGTGATGCCATCGCTTAAAAGATTCCATTTACCCCTGATACCCCTCTTACACCATGCCAGAAGGAAAGGTCAGCATTATTTACGTCTTATAATTAATAAAACCCTTTCCCTAATTATTTAATTGATCCCTGTACATTACTTATTCCATACTCTTTTATACCTTTGATATCCTTAAATACAAAGGTATATGTTGACTGTCTGGATATACCTATCTCAATTTCCCAGAAACAAAATACGATTGTGGCCTTAATTGGATAGAGCAGGAGTGCACACTTATGCAAAATCCAAAAAGGTAGAGACCGAAAACCTCCTTTCTTATGAATGAACGACAAAGGAGGCCTAACGAGTCGCATACCTTGTTATTTCGATCCACCTGGGCAGAGAAAAGGAGTGTTGGGACATACTTCAGAAACCATAACGTAAATACGGGAAGTACTCTCGAGTTTATTGAATATGAACATAATAGGAAAGGCGGTTTTGTTTCAATAGAATTTAGTCTACTCGCTTAAACAAAAGGGGAATGAATCTCGTGTAAGTCACGTTGAATATTATGAATTTTTAATCACGGAATCCAAGTATAGTATTGCAAAGGTTAATAAGCGTCGCTTTGCTTAAATACACAACTATGAAAATGTTTATTATCTTTTGCCCAAACGTAATCATTTAAAGTACAATACGAGTACACTAAATGTATTCCTTGATATGTCGCAACGTTGCAATTTTTATAGGTACAAACAACATCCCGGTGGAGGCAGAGCTAAGAACTACGCTTTTCTTCTGCTTTCTAGTTGTTCAGTCCCGTGGTTATGAAGCAAAAAGTGGTATTAAGCTTTTTTTCGATTATTTTTTACGATCCCTGCTATATGCGTGATTGTTAAACTTCCTGTGTTTGACCATTACTAGGCAAGTACCTACAACTTACAAGTGAGGTCAGACACTAGAATAAGGGTTTATTTATAACTCCAATACACACTGATACCTAAGTAAATTTTAGTATAAACGAGTCATATAAATAAACTGAAAAAGCTTCTTACAATTATGTATATTTACCAATGAAATGACGTACCGTTCCCTGACTTATTTACTTGCCAAGTAAAACAAATACGCCAACTACGCTTAATGAACTTGGCGGCCTCAAAGCGTTTGATTTAATTAGCAGAAATCAGATATTTGACTTTGCAATATTAGTTCGGGACTCGGCAAGTTACGAGGCTTTGGAGGAATTTAGAATTATAGCTCAAGGGTTTTAATCTGTTCTCGCGAAATGAAGGAGCTGAACTTAGATTAACTAAATGATTGAAGGCAGAAATTTGCATCTTAATTACTTCTAGAATATATACATACAAATCATACTTGTCTCTTTATATGAGGGTAGGCAAGCGTCACGGATTTCATTTTTCCTCGATATTATTATATTAGACTTGCCTGATATTATTATGTTATATCTGTATTACTCGTATGTATCTTGTATATAAGTGAATTACAAATGAAGTGATGAACAATTACGTAAATATTTTAGCTAATTCTTCAACGAAACAGACAAATATTTTATCTTTGGGAAAGCCTATATTGACAGTAAACTGCTAGAAAATAATTGATTGATGAATATTAATTTGATTCATTACTTATTACTAAAGTGATCTTTCTAATCCCCTTAGTGGAAGTTACCTTCAGGATATTTAGAATCTAATAAATGCTCGTAGAGGTCACGCGGTATAGCCGTCTGACACGCCACGTTTTGCTAAAAGCTAATTAATATCGATGTTTCATTCTCGTACTCGATACCATATCCAGTACGATATTTACAGGAATGGAATAATCAATCACCTACGTACGTGGAAATGGAGTTTCCAGAATTTCTATGTACGGGTTCGCAGTAAAAACTAATTGCGAAATGCATCACGGCTTCGATGGGATAAAATATTGCTATTCTATTCATACAAATAAGTAATAGTTACTGTTTATAAATTACGATATGGTTACGATTACAATTTGTCAGGTTAGGTGCAGACTATCTTGTTAATACGTGGGTTCCTGGTGGCCATAGAAGCACATACTCCTCAATCAAGTCGTACAATGAAGTGTACATAATGTTATGAAATTAATGTTAATAACAGTTAAAAATCTCTTTTAATACGAATATTTAATATTCATTACCGGTTAATTTTTCTTTTTTATTATCTTGTACTAAACTAAGAAGTTAATAAGCTAATTTGTTCTTTACATCAATGACATTAGACCTCGATTGCTAAGCTAAAAATGACCGAATCTTTACTAAACCTTCGATTTTTATTCCTGTGATTTTAATAAATACAAAAAACGAATTGGGCTCGTCCGGGATTTGAACCCGGGACCTCTCGCACCCTAAGCGAAAATCATACCCCTAGACCAACGAGCCGGCTGATGATATGAACAGAATTATCGATCACTTCACGTTTACACAAAAGTGAAAGGTGTAAAGAACGCAACCGCAATCGATATCAAAATATTTTTTACGACGGGTAATAAATAATCGAATAAACCATATCGTAAAATTATTATGATTAATTCGTTACTTACGATAATCGATAAAAGATATGAATTTTCATACTGTTCTATATCATATTCTTATAAAAAAAATTGGGTATACCTGTTCTCTGACTACCCTTTTTACACAATGGTCTGCAATCCGTATATATTGATTAATTAATTATACTGAATATGTAATCTAAGTTATAAGCACGTTATTAAAATTAGTATAATTATTTGAATATTATAAATTAACAGTACAGCGTGTGTATACAAATGAGTGTCATAGCTGTCGAAGTGTAAGAGGGTAGAGGGGCTTGGACTGTAGCTCTTACTTCATAACAAGTGTCTAACTGTAACCCACATATTATTGTCGTCATTTATATACATATCTATATTCCTATAATATACGTCTCTAACCAAAGCATTGTACACAGGAGCAAAAAAGCTGGGCTCGTCCGGGATTTGAACCCGGGACCTCTCGCACCCAAAGCGAGAATCATACCCCTAGACCAACGAGCCGCCTGCGTTTTTTAGTATAAAAAACAATCTCTATCAGCTCATATGACGTCAAAACCATCGAATAGTTGCTACACCTTTCACTGGACTACTTTGAATGAACCAAACCAGTTTGGGTAATAGGCGATGCTTTTATATATTACATATTTGATCGTCGAATGTGTATGAGAAAGTATATAGATGCTAAGAAGCAAAAAAGGATCAAAATATTGTGCATCCCTCTCTTATTAGCCCTTTGTAGGGAAATGAGCGCGTATCATTGTTTTCTAAGTCATTTCTTTTCTCTATATATTGTTTAATAACATTGTGTTATGATAACAAGTAAAGGGCATATACTCGTACGTTTCACACTTAACTTCAGCATTTATCAGTGATTTGACACAATAACCTATATCAAGTTGAGTATATTACATTCAGTGTAAGACGCTAAAAGATTGCTTTGGGCTTTTTAAGTTCAGTGTAGAAGCTCGACTGTACTGTTCATATCACTGTTCCCCATTTTGTCCATATTGTCAAACCACTGTCTCAAGCTTAATCAAGTTACATACTCATCATTTATAAGTACGTAACATCAACCTTCCTTCTCCATATATGCATAAACAATCATCAATTGAACAAAAGCAAATAAAACAGTACACGGGGCGTTGAATACCAAAGCAAACATCTCGGAAGGATGTTCGTACGTAGCATCGGGATTATATACGTTCAGATTCATACCCCACTGATACGGTGCAGGTTGTAAATTGCCACGAATGTGCTTTACGGTTACGGCTCGTATATTACCGGGCTTTGTGTCCGGAATAAACAACTAGTTGTAAGGTAATACGTAGAATACATTATGTCGTATTACGTAAATTGACTTAAGTTGGGAATGGGAAGATGGGTATTGTTTATTGTGATGAGATATAGTGTATGTTCTACAATAATGTATTGCTATTGTTTAATTATAATTGGATAATTTATTCGCATCTAAACAATTTGTGAATTCATAGACTTTAGCATATATAGATGACTACTTGAATTGTAAAGATACACCTATTAGGTTTTGGCATTGGGCAATATATATGTCTAAGTATGTTTTAATATTAGTCGCTAGGTTCGTGAAATGTAGTTGATAAATTCAAAATATGCGCAATGCCAAAAAAAGAAGGATGTGTGTGATGCAAGCATAGTAGAAAAGTGTTATCGAAAATGTCTGCCTATCCCATTCATCAGCATAGTAGAAAAGTGTTATCGAAAATGTCTGCCTATCCCATTGGTAATTAGAGGCCAGCATAAATGTATGTGTACGTATGATATTCAAAGTATAAGTGGTATTTTATGTGCAACACACAATTTTTAATATTATATACGAGTATGTTTATGAAAAAATCTGTAGGTGAAATTTCATGTACAACACACATTTATTAATATAATTTTATGACATAATATAGAATATTCTAATTAATTAGTTACGATACAACTATTTAGATTAATCTATGAGCAATTCTGTAATCCATTAACATAACGACTTTATTATGCATTCGTCCCATAGGATTAGTTAATTAGGTCAATAGATTGCGTAAGGTAATTGGAATTGGAATCAAATGTAAATTACCCTAATCCCGCAGGACTAATCGTTACAAAACAATCAGGAATCTATTATTTACGTAAATGTACTCGTACATAACGACTTTGCATAACAATATTAAATCAAACATTCTAATCCTTTCCACGCTGGAAAAACATCAAGGATATTTCTTTAGTAATTTTAATTTGACTCTGATATACTCGTATTTAGAACGGCAGCTAGTTATCATTCAATACACACAATACTAGCTAGCTTGGGGAAATAAATGGATTTTAATATTAAGAGTGATAACATTGGACACTATATCAAATGTTTAAAATTAAGCGTGTTAATTATGCTCGTTTTCTTGTCTTCTCGAACAACAAAAATCCTTACCCTAAATCCTATCAATGTCTCACCTTGTCAGTGCAAATACAAAAATAAAAGTATCATAATGTAGTCTTATAGCGGAACAAGTTCAATATAAGTTAAGCATTATTACTACTTTTATAAAGTATAAGAGTAGGGACAGTCCCTCAAAAATACGTTCATTTGGTAGGTAAACACGAATTCTTTTTCCGAATGATGGAGGAAATCATCTCAAAGAGATCAAAAGCTTTTCGAAGATATTTTTAGAATCTTTTCCTCATCATTTAGGCTCTAAAATGTTTGTTCTCTTTTAGAATTTCGGCCCTTACTTATGAAGCATTTTTTTTGTTGAATGAACAAATGCATATAGTTTAACTTTTAATGTAATCTAAACAAATAGATTCATATTTAGTATATCGACCTATATAAGTTTCCGATATAAAAACAACAAGATATTTAACAAAGTCTACGCTCGACGATAAATACGAACACTTAAATTAGTTGACAATAGCAGTTATAAAACATAACAGTAAAAGATCATCTAAAAGGGACTTTAATTTAATGAGACAAAGAACAATAAAAACATCTTAACGGCTTACAAAACAACGCTAGCATCTGTTAGTATTGACCTCTCTAAACTCTTTATCGAAGGGTGAACTGTTGCAGTGCAGACATTTTAAATATTTACAAACCTGTCGGTCCTAAGGGGCTCGTTCGACTTTTCAAATATAAAGACAACTTTACACAAATACATTATGAAAGGAAAGGAAAATATATTGATTTATCTATCAAGATTAATTTATAACAAGTTTAATTCGAGTATAAAGTGAAACGGACAATTACTTGAATCACTACTCACAAATTTGAATATTGAACGTTTATTTTAGTTAATTATACTTGGCTCTTGGTGGATAAATAACCTGAATTTATCCCACTTACTTACTCTAACCAGGAAGTGTTTTGGGAACAAGCGCAGAGCATGCTCTAAATTTCAATCCAACCGGAATCCCAATTACGGCATACCTTATTGTTATTTTAACTTGCTCCTTTAGCAGGTGCTAATTGCAATGAATGAACTATGTACAGTCAACACCAAAAGTCGATGAACAGAATCAACTTAACAAAACACCTGTTCACAATAAAATGCCATAAGTTATAGTCGCAACTAGGAAACAAAATAGCCTGTACACCATACAATACTTGTGGTGTACAGGCTATTTTGTTTCCTAGTTGCGACTATAACTTATGGCATTTTATTGTGAACAGGTGTTTTGTTAAGTTGATTCTGTTCATCGACTTTTGGTGCTGACTGTACATACATGCATATAAATCACACGTGTAGGATACGCTTTCTTTCACAAGGCTTAGATATTTGTTTCCCATTTTTATCGTGGATGGAAGACAAGTTACTCTCCATTGACACCCGTAGTCATAAAAGCAATGAAAAGTAATATTTTATAGTATATAAAAACCCATACTTAAACCTTAAGAATACTGATAATTCGACCAACAACCATGAATCTTTTGTATTGTAGTATTATTATACCACCACATACCACTGTAGTATCTGGACAGATAACATGATCTCATGATATTGACTTCGCATGGGCCAACGACTTTGTCTAAAATGATTAGTAGAGTTAAGTCCTTGTTTAACCCAATTTATACGTGTTAAATATTAATAGAACTAATTGAACGTACATTAACTTACGCTTCACACTCTTCTCTTTTTAATTTCGATCACATTATAGATGATCACAAAACTGTATTACTACATAGTATAAAACAAAGTCGCTTTCTCTGTCCCTATGTCCCTTTGTATGCTTTTAAATCTTTGAAACCACGCAACGGATTTTGATGCAGTTTTTTTTTAATAGATAGAGTGATTCAAGAGGAAGGTTTATATGTATAATAACATCCATTAAATAGTGGAGTAGGCTATATATTTTATACCAGTGCGAAGCCGGAGTGGGTCGCTAGTATTATTATACTCGTATAATAGTAAAAGAAGTATTTATTGCCATTAGCATGACTAATTGAAATGTAATTTGAAATTCATAATGACATTATACTGCCTTTTATTTAGTTGACTGTTCCACTGATATACGGATTCCCAGTTACTGCAGCACTGAATTTGATGTCGAGAATTTATGGTGCTCAGAGACAGTGCAAATGACCGAGAACCAATGAAGATAGTTGGCGGTCGCCTTCTCAATGGCTAATCGGTTTTCAATCGACGTCAGACTCGATGCGGGAATCTGGAACAGTCCATTAATTAAAGTTGTTCAATGGAAATGTATTTGATTTAAATTAGTTTCAATATCGACTGTAAAAAGTAATTTAGTACGAATAGATGTGATTGTGGAGATTCACGACTGTTTATTTACTTTTTTAAGTAATCTTTGTGAAAACCAATATTTTTTGAAGAGTTTATGGAACTATCAAAAATCGCTGTGTAAATTCGTTAGCATAACGTTTGTTTTTCAGATGTAAAGACTGAATATTAGAATAAATACATCGTTAATTTCTACTTGACAAACGTTCCTGAAAAAGAATCTTCGTGAATTGTTTAGTTTAGTTTAGTTTTTAGTTTAGTAAACGAACAAAATTATAGCCACATCATCTAATTTGTCCGCCATAGCGCTCGGAATACTGTTATAATTGCAACATTGTTTGCTTAGAAATGAAGCGCATAATTTTACATAGATAACCCTGTTTATGCAAAGCGGTAGTGCTTAAGACGTGCCCCAGGATCACGGACCATTTGCATAATGCGCCATCTTTTGCCAGTCATGGCGAACCCACCTTTAAAAACTGGGCCTCTTCAATAAATTTAAAGTAATGGAAAAACAAATTGTATAATCGAGGCTTGAGATTAAATGAAATTAAAATGAACACTTCAATCGTCACTTCCATAGATATTGTCACCAATATCTATAAGTTTTTTTTAAATAGTATTATAGATAATAACTACATATATCAGAGTTATTTAGAAACTTAAAGATAAAAATTTCAATTCAATTTGTATGTTTATGGTTCTACATATACACAGTATTGACTGGGATGTGTAAGTTTTGTCTTACATTTTGAATATATTTACGAAGTTATAAAACTAATGTTTAAGTTTTGTACTGGTGGTACATCACAATCCAAAAACCTACTCATATACCGACTATATGACCTCCTAATATATAGCAATAACAATCCATCACGTTGTTCTGTGGGTTTATTTACTGGAAATCTTGAGGGAATGTTCCTAGAACGTTTTAATGAGATTGCCTCGAGTTCCGTACAGCATTCAATTTAATTACTCGCAATCAGATGTTTGACTTGGCAATATTGGATTTCAAAGTTATGCTTAACTCGAGCAATATTCGAATAATAATGAGAAATGTATGTATTACTTATGCAATAAGTTTTAGATATTAAAACAATTAGCAAAGTTCTGACTTTCAATTGTTATGATGAAAATATTTAGAACATTTAGACTTATTATCTTTTTTATGGTTATAATCTTATAATATTTATGTCAATAATTAAAAGAAAGGAATAAAAAACATGACGGTGTTAATCTTTTATGTAAACAAGCTAACAATACTATAATTTGAGACTACAAGCAAAACATTATGCTTCAGATTTGCTATATCTGTGCCCCTAGATATTGAATTACTCTCAAATACAACATACAATTAAAACGTAGCTCTTATAACTTCAAATAAGACACAATATAGGTCACCTATCCCTACGAGTATGTGTGATCCCACAATTTACAATGTCCATGCTGATTTATTAGCCTTTAGAATCGTATTTGATGATCAACTGTTTTCTCCTAACTTCGCATTTTCGCCTCCGAATTCGGCGTGACACTCGTAGCTGGCAGATATTTATTGATTTGGGCTACGGACCTCTGCGGGTCCCAATATATTTGTTAAATTATGGACTGAATGTTGAAGTGGGTGCGAGTGCGTGGGTGACAAAGTTGGATTAATAAAACGTAGAGTTTATCTCTTTATTCAGGTATAAATGACGACGAAAAACTGAACAGGTCTATTTGTTGTAGATGTACATTAGTTAAAACAACATAACATACGCTTTACGACTTGTGTATACACGTTTTAGGCATGGGTCACTCGAAGGCTACATTTCACTAGATAGACAAAACCCAACGTGATAGGAAGTGAACCTTATCGCCCTATATAGGTGTTGGCTATTACCTATCCCGAGGGATAGGCAGGTTTCCTCACGATGTTCCCTCACTGTTAGCGACTGTAAATTATGAACGTAGATGAAAAACATTTAATTTAATTCATTGGTACATGCACGAGCCGGGATTCAAACCTCCAAGGTTATCATCTCCTAGGCTATCTCATAAAGTTAAAACAAATTATTAAATGTTGCTAGTGTGATAGGAAAGATATAGATTTCAACGTTTCTGACTACCCAAAGCGACGTGTATGTTATAATAGATATTATGTGATAAGTTAGCTAATTATGTATTAAATATATTCTCGTTTCGTGGTAATCAACGTGGGGTATGTTGCTATAATTAAAGAAGTTTTAATACGTATGCTTTAATTAAGAAACAAATGTTCGCCGTTATTTCGCTACAAAGAAACACGTGACTGGCGTCTCAATGTGTCCTAGAAACTAGTTTTATGTTCGTTGGGAAGTTCTTGAGCTCATTAAAGTCGACTTTCTGCTATCAAACCACGAGACGAGTTGAAAATTAATTATATAAACATTAGAAGTGGACGGGAAGTATCCGAAGTCATAAAATATAGGTTAGATTGATTATAAAAGACTTAGAAACATATATTTCAATTAACATTATTATTAATATTTAATGTACGTAATTTTCGTGGTCGAGAACATTGTTGCAATTAGCTTAGCTAGCTATAATATTATATTAAATATTTATAACTATTAAAAACTACATACAGAGAATAAAATCGAACTGATTTTTTAATTGTTTATATTTGAATAATAGTTGAATGATAAAAACTACGGTTTAATAATAACAAAAGGCTTTATGAACATAGTTATAACTACTTTTATAAACTTTTAGTACTCCTATGTTCTACTTGTATAAGTGCATGTCTCATTTGCAAGTTTAAGACTATTCAAGCACGACTCACCATTGAAACATCAGACAATAAACGGAACAGAGTTTTCTCTTCAAAGGAAATGCCTTCAATTCAAAATGAGTCTCAAATCTCATTAATCTCTTGTCTGATTTTATTGTACTTACTTCTTTCTGACTTCTTTGAACAACTGAGATTGAATTGCTGTAAGCAAACAAAAACTTTCTAACATTCTTATTTATTGAATAATGTAAAGTGCCTTTGTTCTATGCTAGTTTGGGATGTAAAAAGAATGCTACCTAGGTGCCGTACTTCCCGGTATGTCGTAGGAGGCGACTAAGAATCAAGGGATAAATGGAATCTATTGAGCGATGGGCTAACCTATCACCAATGTTCCATATTATTGCTTATAAGTAACCAATGAGATTTTTCATGTCTTCAAGGTTCAGACCATCCGAAAAGCATCCTTTATATAAAATGTATGTATGTGTAAATGACTTTTTTATTAATATGTCGTAGCTGCCTCATGTAACCAAAAAGTCTGCATTGCTTAACATAATACTTTTTTCATTATGAAAAAAAATGACATCCTCAATCAGTATACATTACTATGTTTTTTTTGTAATTCATTTATTTTAAATTTAATATTTCTCTTCATTACCATAAACACTTTATACATGCTTGTTCCCCATGAAAAGTTTGCTTCTATATAAAATTCGTAATATTTCTTCTCATTTGATCAGCAACACCTAAAAAGGGAGTAAATTTAATTATGTCCGTCCGAGCGATTTAATGCCCAAATGTTTGTGGAAACTGGTACAGCCATTACGAATCGCTCTTTTTAATTAAGGCAGACTTATGAAGCATTTATCTTTGTACGAGCTCAGCCAATGTCCTTTTGTGGTACAGTTACTTTTAATGGGAAAATTTTAATAAAAAGTTCGGTTGGTATCATTGTTGTAATTTATTTTTCAATTGAGGCTCTTGTGGTGTCATTTCCTTATAGTTCTTTATAAATAAATACATTTAATGTAAATTATTGTTAGTATTATATAATTTCTCTTGAACATCATGAAATAAAAAGTGAAAAAGGGAGAAAGTTTGACTCTTGCAATAAATTAAGTGGCGTAAAACAAGCCATAAGTTAAGTCTCAATTTATTAACATACATTATTTATTGCCTATGAAAGAAAATCTTTTTATGTAATTTCTTTTGTGTTAATCCAATGAGTGCTAAAATGTTTTATAAATAATAAATGTCACTTGCTCTAAGCTTTTAAAATAATTTAATAAATGGTTACTCTTCTATTGGTTATTGTAAAAACCTTGTTTAGTAAAACATAATACCAAGCTTTACTATATAATATTGGACAAGTACGTAAAAATATTCAAACAATGGAAAATCTTGTCCAGGTACCAAAAATGGATATGATCCAAGGAACGAGGTAAGTTTGCTCAACGAATAAAGTATGAAATATGTGACTAGACTGAAAGCACCTAAACAAGACGTATTGTTGATTTAGGACAATCGAATAACGTTCTTCACATATTTCCTGACATGGCCAATAGAGCTTCGATCGATCGTAGGTAAGCCTCGTGCAAAATAAGAAATCTTCGCAACTATAAACATATTATAAGTAATTCGACGTAGCTCAGTTGTTAGGGGCTTGACTCTGTATCGAGGGTACAGGGTTCAAATCCCACTTGAGCATGTACCAATGGAAATGAAGTTTAATGAATTTCTATGTACATTTTTGTAATAAAAATACATTAACGAAATTCGTCGAATACTACGGTGAGGGAAAAACATCGTGAGGAAACCTACCTGTTCCCAGAACAGGTAATAGTTAGTGCTTGTAAATGGCGACATGGCTGACCACCTGTCACATTGAGTACTATCTATCTGGTTAACACGTGGGTTCGAGGTGGCCATAGCATTACTACTTTCGCAATTGCGGAGATGGACACCTGAACCTCTGACTACCGCGTAAGGGTTAATGGTCGTGAACGCATACGTATACATACATTTACGTATAAACATATGTGTACAACAATTTGAAACTCAGTAACACGCTTATATGTGACATAAATCTAATATGTACTAACTAGCTGCTTTGTAATCTGGTCTGTTAAGCCAAACGACTAAAGTAATATGGTTTAACGGAATCTATGGGATAAATGCCAAATCTACGTTTCATATTCTATATTAACAATGACGTCACAATGGATATAGCATTGCTAGAATAAAAGTGACCGAAGATATATTGTATTTATGAGGTTCTGTTCATCTCGAAAAGAATTAAAGGACGCGAACTGTGAATTTCCCCTGTAAAAGAATACGTTATTATTTCTGAATCAAAAACATCCATTGTATCTCTGCTACCCTAAAAAGGCTTTGGGAAAGCGATCTTTTCTCATTTGTGCCTATAAATTCATCGTTTGCAAAACCGTGACAATGACATCTCGATTTGTCCCTGTCACGCCCCGCTCTTCAATACAATGGAATCGGGTTCTTTGCCGCCACAAATGAATCTGAATAAGTGTATTTTTAGTAGGACCGACCATCGGTCCGATTTTCTCTCTGCTTCTTTTATTAATTATATGAACACACACACACCTAGTAACATAATCTTTATTCTACTTTTTATAATATGAAAATAGAGATTTTGAAGGAATACTTTGTTCTACAAGTAGTTAATTTTAGTAAGGACTTCTAGTTTCTGAGTATACAGACGAACTGTTCGCGTTTGTTTTATAACCGACATTTTGTACATTTTATTTTTCTCCTACAAAAAGTCGGTAACCGATTATCGGAAGTGTTCATTACGCTACTCACTCCAATGATCCTGTATACACGCGCCGTCCTTTCAAACAAGGGTTACACTTGAGGGAATAGAAAAAGAGATGAAAGATTTCAATATTAAAGTAGCTGACACTTTTCTAGGATGCTTGTCCTAAATCCCAAGAGAATTGTAAAGAATCCGTAGTGCGAAGCTTCACAAATGTTCCTTCATAAATACACGTGACTTATTATGTGTATTGTAAGATTTATCCCGCAAATATGCACTATAAGTTAATAGAAACAAAAATGCTCGTTTTAAACATTATCTACATACTATAAGAGATATGAACAAAAATAATTTGACATCATGATCATTTCTGATCGAGCACGAACGTATATCAGAAACACTCCATTTTTGTTCTATTTATTCTTTTTTAAATAATTGCAGTTCACAGACTGGGAAAAAGTAACTTTACACAGTTAAAAACTACGTACTGAGAACTGTCACTTTAGAAATTGATTTTTTACTTAACAAGTATTTTAATTTACTGTCATATAAGTAATATGAAGAGCAGACTCTAATACTTTCCTTGCATTGAGTACTTATTTCATACAGCTTTTCTTATCTAAAATGTTTCATTTCATGCCTTGAAAGCCTCCAAGCGCGTCAGTAGCTCCGGAAGTCATTACCCCAGTGTTGTATAGATAACGACGTTTTTGCGCCTCTGCCAAATCACTGATACTTGTATATTTTATGGTTCAACCCTTATAAAAGCATATAAATCAATTTTTGAAAAAATATCAAGTGTTTTTTTTGTAATTCACACTTTCAATAAACATAATTATTAGAATTAAAACCTTTTATTAATAATCTGAGAGGATTACTACAAATCGTAGTAATCAATTCAATTTTGCTTATTTTATAACACAAACAAACTTTTTTCTAAAAAAAATATAAAGTCTTTTTGAAATCCGACCCAATTAAACTATATTTGATATATTTTGTTAACCTATTGCGTATAAAAGTTACAATAAGGCCGAACCAACAAAAGGTATTAAAGCTGACAATTTTGCTGTAAAACACGTTCGATAATCCCGGGCAAAGCCATTTGATTCCGATATTTGTGTACAGGGCAATAATGCCAGCACGTACCAATATAAAGGGGAAAACAATTCACATAGTGCGATGTTATTGAACAATACATTTTATACATTTGTCTAATTAGCTCAAAGTAAGAGAATAAAAGTTTGTTTATAATTTAGTCTTATTCATAATCTATTTGTATAGTACTTAACGTATAAGAAATTAAAAGAATTATAATTCTTAACAATTATTACTCAAATATCTTTGTTAACTTACTACTATCGATAACACTAACGAGGTTTTAAGACCTATTAGTCATTAACATACATTATAAATTACACACAACTCCGAATTAATGTATACAGATATCTCTGTTTTATATTTATATTTAGTACGACTTCTATTGATAATTTAAATTTTTCGTCAGTAGTTTTAAGTTGGTAAATACAGTAATTTTCATTTAATTGTTCAGTAAATAAATCATTACATATAAACTTGTTTTTCTATGTACTACATACATCCTGATTAACTGGTCTGTATAGAAGCAAACCAGATGTGTTCCTATCCCTATTTATGAGTACATTTGCTTAACCATTCTCTTTGTGGTCGTGAATATTAAATACAAACGTTTCCCGGGAGTGAGTTCTAAAGTGACTAGTTTACTACTAGCCGCTAGTTCATATATATTAGAACAGCTGCAGTACCCACTAGCTAATGGTCAGTCATGCTAGTGAATGTTTAAGGGAAACCGTTCATTCTTAATGCGACTTGACATTAAGGAGGTCGAAGTTTTCCGGTCCTAACTGGAACTTCATTTTCTTTTACATAATGATTCTAAGACCCTACTGATATATGTAGCTATAGGATGGAATACCTAATTGATGCTGAATTTACTCATATAGTATGTTTCTTTAAATTGTCTTACACGTATGCGTATCATGTAAGTTTCGAAAATTAAAGTTAATAAGCTATTTCATTATTTAGTTTGTAAGTAAGGCTGAAATACATTTTAATGTTTTTTAATATAATATTATAACACGACAAGAATAAAAAAGACAGCTTTACAAATCCACACGCAGTTCAGTTCACATTGATCCACAGTTTTGGTCACTAATCTTGAAAATTCCCGTACTCGAAGTGATAATTTATCAGGATGTTAGTCTGTTGTGAAACAAGCGAGTTCAGCTGGTTTCCAGCACGTTTTTGTATTAATCTGAAAACTTATTATGATTCCACAAATAATGTCTTGGACGCACTCCAACTGATTTTGTATGCAGCTAAAGAAAAACAAGGAGCCATCCCTGAGGGAATATTCTTTCAGAAATACTAGAGAAGGTATGCTTTGGTTTCTACGTTATCCATTTTTATAACTTATTTGTTTCAAATAAAAAAAACACACAAGCGTATATTTTTACTAATAAAGGTTAAATATAGGGATACAAAAATGCTCCACGATCAAATCTGAGACTCTAGTTTCATGTGAAACAAGAAGCACTGATAAGCCATAAGGTCTATCAAAATAAATTTCAAAAGAAAGTCATTATACTCGTACATTATTTTCGCTATATCATGACTTCCCCTATCCTGTGTAACAAAAGAATACGCTCCATATTTTTATGAGACAGAAATATGTAATAAGTAAGAGAAACCCGTCAGCCGTGTTGCTATAAAAGTACAAAGGATTTTCTATTGCGATGGATTCGGAATTCTATCAAGCCATCTCAAGTATCAAACTAAGCGAATATCTCGCGTGTGACTTCACATTCTATCAAATTCAAGTCAGAGGGATCCCTGAGAAGTTCTTGGTTCAAGAATCTTGAATCCCTCACTAACTATGAGACAGGGTTCCGATAAATACCTGTCAAGGACTGTCTGAAACTACAAGTATCTGTCACAGTAGGTCGGCCCTGATTCCAAGTACGTATTGATTTGAATTTGGCACGAGTAACTTGTGCTATAATTTGTATAGATGTATACATAGTTAGTCGTTATCTGGAATAATAATCTAGAAAGGAAGAGGAATTTTTGTATAATGATTTTGAGATAAGTGTAGGTAACTTTTATTATACAGAAAGGAATGACTGTTTTCCTAAAACAGAGGCTCATTGTAGTTAATATATTTAATTTGTAGCATTAAATATTACAAAATTCCTATAGTTCAGAGGCTTTTGGTCTGATGCGTTTAATGATAAACAATACCGTTACCTTTATTAAAAAGAAAATAGACAATACCAGTTATTATAACCCATACAATTTCCTTATAATACGAGATTATATTCACATTTTCGTAATAATTTTGTAGCCACAAAGAAAACTCAAACAAAACAGTGTTATTAAAAATTATGTTTCACAATCGCTGGCTCACAATCTCTGAAACAAAAGCTTCCTTCTCACCATTGTGAAAAGTAATTATAATGCGGAGAATTGCGCACAAACTGGACTTAACACAGCCAATTTCGCAGTTATATCTCAATTGGATCTGGGAAGTGGGTGTAGCTTAGTGGTTGGTACGAAGAACTTGGGAAAGGCAGGTTCTTGGTTTGATTTCGGAAAAGAAAAGTGATTTCCGACATTTGTATGTACATATATAAGCCATGTGTTAGCCCTTTGAGTTAGTCAGAAGCTTGTTATTAATCTAATGACAAGATAATAATAAATATGATTGTCTTATGACAAGAAGGGATGATGTTATTATAGGTTTGTTATAAAGCACTCTTAACAATGAAAATGTGTTAAAACAGAGGAATTAAGAAGAACACAATATATCGGCCATACTTGTAGATAATTAACTATCAAAATACATAGTATTGCAAAGATATTTTCCTAAATCACTTTACAGAATTTAACAGAAATGTGAAGACTAAGAGCACTATTAAAATCATTGACGCTCCATGCACAACATAATGAATGGAATGATCAAAATGGGATTCTCATTTTCTAATTAATTACTAAAACATTTTACACTGTGATACTATTTCGATGGTAATACAAACACTGAATGACTACAATATATTACTGTAGAATCTTATAAGCTATAACTATTAAAAAAAGCCTCATTCCTACGCATATTCTTTTTATATAAGAGTATATTTGAAAGAGGTGATGTTAGAAGTAGCTATAACCGCCGAGTTGGCATCAGTGTCAATAAAGTGGTTTGTTAGGATCGGGACCACTGGGACACATTGCCTACCACTTTACGGCAATCGGGCGAAATGTGTCTATGTATGTATATTTGAATTTAATTTTCGGGTTCATCATAACTCATTAGTGATTTGATGAACATAACATTTTCAAATATAATTAACACAAAAGACCAGTTCGTTTACTGATCATGAATGATGTTGTGTAGAAGCAAACAAATAATAAACAGACTACTTTTTCACGAGCTCATAATTGTTGGAATAGAAACTAAATACTCGTTTGTAGATTGAAATATAGAATAACCATTACCTGTATACATTAGATGATAGTAGTTATTTTTAAACACTCGCGATTTATACTCATTTTATTTACTATCGTACTATATGTATGTTATGTTGTATTTACGTCGGGTGAAATAAAGGTATTTTTATTAATTTAATTTATCGTGATACGACCCGGTCTCACAAAGTAAATACATAGATGATGCCTTCAACTTAGGTATTTATTCACTTTGAATGTGTCTGGTACAACTCAAAAGCAATATTCAGACCTTCATCCACGTCAAGAAAAGTTTTAAAAACTTGGATTTCTATGAATTCTTTCTCCAGCAGGCAAAAGTTTATATAATCCATGTTTTACGCAGATTACAACTTTTTTTAATCTAGTTTATAATTTGTTAAGTTTAATTTTAATTAAAAAAAAGATTTGGAGCCGCCTCTTTTTTAACGTTACTGATTTGAAATAAAATAAGACAGTTCAATTTATACTATCTGTTATTCTAACTGACAAATAAGCAAAATAATATTGGTATCAAATAGTATAATAAATATAAGCAAAATAATAAATTACATTTCGTAACAATCATACCAAAATCATACACAAATATTATTAATTATTTTATTGTTTTATTTTGTCTTCAGAAAACATAGTACAATAAGATAATTAACAATAGAGCACATTTTATTTGTCAATTTGTTTTTATTAACAAAAAAATAAAATAAATTATTAGCGTTTGTGGGCACCTGACCTTAAAAACAAAAGCCTAACTGCTGTTTAAATAAACAGTGGAGAAGTGAAAGGCCTTTGCGTAAGCAAATATTCAAAGATATAACATAATTTGATACAACATCGTCATTTGATACCATTGCGCAGGCGGCTCGTTGGTCTAGGGGTATGATTCTCGCTTTGGGTGCGAGAGGTCCCGGGTTCAAATCCCGGACGAGCCCAGCTTTTTTGCCTACTTTTTATGCAGTGGTAGATTTCGATACACATGTTCAATAGGTCAGTAGAGTTTTTGGCGATGGGCTAGCAGCCTGATACAATATACTATATTGGTGCTATCACATTGCTGATATGTGTTTAGTGAACAAGAACACCTTTCTGAAAATATCGATATCTAATTTCAAAGGTTTTATCACCATACATAAATACGCTTCACTACATGTGTATACACTGTTTTTTATTGTAACGGTGTAGTTAGAGGCCACCTAATGTATCAAATGAACGTATGGTACATATCCATTCTATCCGCTGATGTATCCCACGCTGTTCATCTTGGGCATGGTGGGGTACGATAGGCTGGAGGCGCGCAGGTCCTGGGTGCTAGTCAGCTATTTGCTTGCCGTCCTGAGGGGGATAGAGCACAACCCCATGGTGCTCGGGCAGCTTGCGCTGTGCGTGCCCAGTGGCTCCCTCAGGCGCCGTCGCGATTGGCTGCTGCGGGTGCCTGCGTGTCGTTCGGAGCTCCTCCGGCGGTCTCGTGCGCGGCATCCGGCTGCTCAACGGCATGGCCGACCTGGTTGACCTCTTCGTCTGCGGCAGGACTGAGTTCAGGGGGGTTGCCATGCGTTACATATGCTATGAGCTTTGATTGCCTCTGCTGATGCTTTAAATAATTATTGTTATCTAGGTTTAGTGTTCAATGTTTTTTGTGTAATTTCAGTGTAAATGTTTATTAGTAAATTGTATTGTATTGGCAATGATACCGTATTGGGAAACCTGTGATGGTGTTATTGTGAAATGTAAATAAATAAATAAATAAATGTTTAATCTAATTCATATAAGAATACGGTACGTATGGGTATCGTACACTACAATAGACGGGATACTGGGAAAGGCTGACGTTAAAAAGACATACTATAAGAACCGAGATTGTATTAGGAAGTATGGATCTTTGGATAGAAAGTAGGTTACGTGTATCAAGAAATTTTAGAACATTTGGAAACTGTGATATCTGCCTACCTCTCAATATTGTGAAAGGCGTGATATGTGCATTCAAATAAATATACACATATATTGGTCTACCATAAGAATGTGCCTCGCACTTTAACCGGGTCAGCAACATTTGCCTTTCACTTTTGGTTAGTGATTGAGTTTTTTGATACACCTCTCAGCCGGCTCGTTGGTCTAGGGGTATGATTTTCGCTTAGGGTGCGAGAGGTCCCGGGTTCAAATCCCGGACGAGCCCAATTCGTTTTTGTAGTTTTAATAAAAATCTACAATGATGGTAAATAAATCATTCAAAAAGTCTCTCTGGCTATCCAAAAAGGAACGCTGCCAATATAGTGGGTACTCTGTGGCCCAATGACGGCCACAGATCTTTTGATTTATTCTGTCAGATTTTTTTATTTATTATTTACATAAACGTCATTTTAAGTCAATAAATAATGTAATGTCACAGATAATGTAATGTTATTTGCGTTCGTTGATCCGCAGATATTCAAATAAAATTATTATTTTTATCCTAAACAACAATTATGTCTTTGTATTTTCGTTGGTATACGTTTTTAAAGGTTTTTATTATTATACATGTTTATTGTATTAAAAATACAATAGCAGAGTTTAGTAGATTGGCGGAATGATGGCAGAAAAATACTTCATTATTATGTGACTTAAAATAAATCGGTGAACACGGCTATAACTATTAATTAATGTTTACTCTTTAATGTCGAGTTATAAAGATAACTCTTATAATTTATTTAAACTCAAATTACATTATGTTTAAACTATTAAAAATTATCTGTAGCCATAAATAACCATAAGCCTACCATAAATATATCCATTCTTATCAAATCAATAAATAAACATTATCACAAGGATATTATTATTATATGCGTAATATAGTAGAACAGTACATTACATCTTCCATTTAATGAACTGTAAATTTTTTTTACGAACATTAAACCAACGACTATAAAAAAATTCAACAGAGAGTGATGTACTTAAAACCTGACAGTGATTAGTTCTGAATACCGAAATATTTTTATTCATCTATTATAAACACTAGTTTAAGAAAAGCAATTATATGTCAATAAATTTAGGCAACTATTATTCCAATTGATCTACATAGCTTCTTGGTAAATTCATCTAAGATCTTGTCGTTGTCAAGGATTTGATAAATCAACGTATATTTAATAAATATATACTTATTGATATGTAAATACGTACATCATCAACGACCACAGTAGACAGTAGTCTTAACTTTGCCTTTACCGAGAATAAAACCCGATACATCACGACTCGCTTTCAGTGGTTAAGTGTTCGCGCCAAGGATAATCCCTGTTTTTTTATATTTTTCTCTACGAAAAAATAAATAATCTGTCACCTTATTAGACCTGACATTGTGTGATATAATACATTACTTGGACCACAATAATATGATTTAGCAATAGAATTAACGCTCTACTAACCATGGTGATACATGTTATAAAACATCCCTATCCCAACATGTATGGGATGAAAGATGAGAGTCATTTGTTATCATTGGGCTGGGCCGCTGAAGATATATTAATCTTCAATGCGACCGGCCCCACAATGGCATTGTACAAATATTTACGGGCACATTAATATAGTTTAGTTTATGAACTACAGGAGGTTGTAGATTAGGAATTTGGTATGAGTTGAAACGTTAGTATTATTGTTTGGTTTATATAAGTCTAAATGAAGGTATATTTATACTGTATATTGTTACCATATTTACTGTTAAGTCCCCGTCTTGGATTTAAGAGACAAATTGGTAAAAATTCTGTATAAAATAATAATAATTTATTGAATTTAATTTCTCTCTAAGAGAATATAATTCATAGTAAGCTCAGGCGTAGTACCTAAAATAACTACATTTTATTTCATTTTCATTACTACATTTTACATACACATCACAAGTCTATCTTTATATATAGGATATACTGATTAAAACCCTGTTTCCGAGTAGGGATAATTGAATAAACTCCGAGATATCCGGAGCTAAGAGCTTGGTCTAATAGTGTTGCCATCGCGTTGACGTTAACATGCAATTTCCAAGATGTCTTTGCAGATTTATGGCTGGCACACTTCTTGTCACTCCGCGTGCATAAATTAGCGTGGCTCCCTCTGTTGTTGACACAAAAGAGATGAGGGTAGCAGATGTGACTAATTAAATTCTGGGAAGTCAAGCCGAATCGGATACTTTTGGGACTTTCAGCTTTTGCGGAGAGGAAACATTTCTCAAATAAATATCTTTATACATTTATAAATTTCAGACAGCTCTTTAAGGAGCAATATGTTATAGAAATACATTCTATATTAATACACACCCGCGTGGTAAATAAGTGAAGGGGTAGACAGATAAAACCTATATAGACTTTAGAAACTGTTACTCAAAAACTCCTATGATCCTAGAAATATAGATATATAATAGAATCTCAAGCCAGTTTCATTACAAACTTTATAATAAAGCACTATAATTATCTTCAGTATAACTATATAAATACTACATCAAACAAACGTTTAATTTAGTTGTCAAAAGGCTTGCAGCTGTGAAAATATACTTGTGCCTATATTTATACACAATAAAGTGAGCCTTTTGTACAAATAAATACGCTTGTTCCGCGCTGCGTTGTTGATGATGCTGTAAAACGGAAACAAACGGAGTGGAGGTTATTGGGTAACGATGCGAAATCAACTGAGCCATTGATTGTCACACCATCGCGATCGATACAAATGATTCTGTTTATAGTATATACTCGTAGATAGGTAATACTCTTATTTGTAACTGTGTACGGAAATATTTGATGGAAATGGTGCGTAAACACCAAATTCATAATATAATACTGTATCAGCAATAAATGGAGTTCAGATTAAAAGCCGTTCAGAAAAAAAGTTATTCAAATAACTTAATTAAACATACAGAAAAATTATTTATTTTTGTGCGGAAAATAAAGTAAAAATAACTACCACACATCTCTCAGGTGAATTTCCAAAATTCTACGCGTAATAAAACCGGAGGGATGAGGTTTTGTACAAAGATCCGGTTAAAAATCATCGAAGAAAATATTCACATTTGATATAATTATGAGACTACAAATGAAACGTATAATTCTATATACGTTTTATAAATTAATATATTTATACTGCAAGTTTATCACAGAATAATAAATTACTTTCAGCAAAAAGGTTTAATCTGGTAGCTTTTTATTTCCAATCAGCCGCCAGATCTCATTTCCCAAACGAGCTAGATAAATGACATCCTAAGGAGACCGGAGATAAGTGATGTAAGTCTGATTAATACTCGACCCCGTCCATGTGTTAGTAGGTCATTTACTTATCTTAAAAAAGATTAACTTCTAAGCTTTTTATAAGACTTTTTTCGTTTATATTTTGAATAACGTATATATTAACTACATTTCCGGAATTGAATTTTCAGAGCTCGTATTATTTTTCTACACTGATTATTTGCGCTTTATGTTATCGAATAGTTACTTTCTCCGTATATTATACGGTATGATGTAATAAAGATAAATAAAAAGTCAAATTCAAATGTTTTTATTCAACTTAAGTACAAGTAAAGTACATTAATTGAAAGTCAAAACATTTGTCTGACACCGGTTGGTTAGCATTGAAATTCTACCGTTGTAAGTAATATATTATATTACTATATCCTACACTAGGATGTATTGTCTTTCTTATAAATAGACTTGTCCTAGACATCTTACATGACCTAGTCCTGAAGAAGAGTTTACTGAAAAATTGATTAAGGGTGTAAATCCGGCGGGGTGTGACAGGGACAAATTGTGATGTCATTGTCACGGTTTCAGGAACGGCAGCTTAATGGATGGAGGGATTGAGGGCATTGCTCATCCATTCTTCCGTCTTACGAAGGGCCAAATTACAGCGTTTGAGGAACGTAAATTTCATTTCTAAGAGCGTTCCTTTTGGAAAAATTACTTTTGTAATTTAGGTGGAATGTGAATGAGAAAAACTTTCCAAAATGATATCACGGAAATGTAAAGGTTTTGTGTATATAAAATAACGTATCACAGTATATGAAAGTTGGCAAACCTTAAGTAAGATAGTTCAGATAAATCAGTATATCATGTTCTAACAGCTTTCTTATCAACAACATGTTTAAAAATAAAAAAAGTTCCTAGGAATTTTGCACATAATACACGTAAGTACATTATTTCCGTAAAGTTAAAGCGAACCTAATTATTTAAACCAGAAACGCTTACCCACTCACTTGGAAAGATATATCAATATTTAAACAAAGTGAACGAGATAATAACGAGCCCTTTGGCTTACGTTTCGCAGGGCGAAAAGGTAATCAGCGTAAAATATGAGGCTGTAAAGGTTTGAGGCAAAACCTTTTTACTGCCATACAAGGCGCCTTAATTTATGGTGGGCCTCAAAGAAACAATTGCGCAACGCTCTTGGACTATTCCTTCTGGAACAAGGTAACTTTGTAAGAACATTTGTTTTTACTTAGAAATAAATTCTCATAATGCTGAAAGTAATTTAGTTTGAGCGAATATAATCAGCAGGGATTGTACAATCCTTTTACAGGTTAACTAGGATTATTTATTTATTAATTATATAAAACGTGACTTACTATTACATAATATACGTCAGACATCTGAGGTAGCGTTAAGAAAGAAAGATTGTACAAACATCACATAAATTATTTAAAAGGAGAGAAAAGAGGAATGTTCTACTTAACCTGAATTTCATTAAGTTAAATATTCACAGTACACGAAATGGAATTTACGGATATTACATCTATAATACCTATTATATAAATCATTCATACTTTCAAGTTACCAATACACCATGACGCCTCACACTATTTGACCGCAACTTAATATCGTATTCCGTGTAAGAATCCCAAATAAGCGAAGTTGTGCAGCCGCTGCGCACTCAGATAGGAGCTCCTCTGGAGTTTTCTTCGGGCAACTATCCCCTGTACGTCTTACGCCCTTGGCACAGTGCCAATATTGAAATTCTTCCGATTTCCAGGCCTTGAGATTTACGGAAAATATAAGTTTAAACAGCACATGCAACAGGCGTAGGAAAAAGAACTTTAAAAGTATATTTTTGTGGAAGATAATTTTTTTCTTGTAAAGCGCAATTTTCCTTTAAATTGCTTCGGTAAAGCGATGAAGTAATAAAACATTAATGAATGGTGCATTATGTATTTGTAGAGGTCCATGTTTATTTACCGTCAAACATTTGTGTTTCACACGTGAAACGTTCATTTAGACTTACTGAATATACTGAAAATCTATACATATGGTATACAGGCTATGATATGATGATCACACCTAAATCGAAAATATGGTAGTTGTTTTTTCCTTATATTTAGAAACAAATATGAAGTATCTACATTAACATGTTTAAAATGTATTATTTTAACAATAATGCATTCGTAAAAAGAAATGAAAAGGAGTAATAGTAGGTGCTTTAAATACTAAGTAAAAGAGCACATTTTGAGTTAATTGCTTAATTACTGAGGCGGTGTAAGACTAGCCTTGGGAGCCATTTGCATAACGCTACTTGGAGCCACACTCTGCTTCCTAAGCTGTTGAGGAGCGGCTTATCTGTTAGAAAACATAATAAACTTAGCATTTATTTCCTTATAATAATAGGCTACATATAATGTCAGTTGAAAATAATTGAAAATGCTTGTACATTTTCATCATATTCGTTTGCTAATGCTTAGTTATCATATATTTTTAGTAACAGCTTATCTGTGTTTTTTGGCTTAATGCAAAATTACGTATGCCTAAATCAGAGGTTGTCAGGTCAGGTTAGTCTTTTAAGCTTAATATTTTAGTCAGTTTTGTCATTTTCGTATAGGTAGTTCATGTAAGTAATACGAAACCAATTTCACATCTCCAAATCACTTCAAAAGTTACGTAGATGGATTATATTTTTTTTACTACCTTCGCAATGGCGGAGATGAAAAACTGAAACTCTGACTACCCTGCGATTTTTTTTAATCTTAACAGAAACTATCTAGAGATCCCGCCATATATATTGGCAGTTGGGGGCGTCGCCACAGTCGCGTAATTCAGTGTTACCAGTAAACACGCCAAAACTAGCACTCACTGTGCCATACGGCTCGATACATTATAGGTTTCATTTGTAACGGTCTTTGGTTGCAAAGCTATAAACTCAAATAAAACAAATTAATATATCAAAGTCAAAATATGTTTATTAAACTATTTCAAACATGATTAATAATTAACGGGACTTATTCTTCTTATTATATACTACATATATTATGTGTTCCTTCACTCTGTCCGCAATAGACCGTTTAGTCTGTCTGACGTAGGATTTCCCACAGCTGCAATGAATCTTATAAACACCCTTATATCTTATATCCTGAGTATAGATCGCGAATCTCTTAAAACTATTATTTCAAACATGGCACTGAGCATTGTCTTTATATTTTTTACCGAGGTTAGTTCAGCAGAGACCCTAGCTTGGAGAAGAACTAACAAGAAACTCCGGAAATCAATTTATTATAATCACCCTTAACAAACATAAAAATTACAAAGAGTGGGCAAAAAACACAACGCTGGTAATACTAAATTTACCTTTCATACAAAATAACACGCAATGGCGGAAACGTCAAATTTAGTTCCAAGTTTGGCTACTGCCAATTTATGTGGCGGGATCTCTAGAAATTATATTATTAAGTTAAAGATACCATTTAATGCATTGCACTAATAATACACTATTAATATTTAAGTACATCACTATTAGTCGGAACGAGTCATTAACGTAGGTCTTCATAGTTTTCCATTCGACTAAGTGCCCTTCAAGGTAACTGTATATACCGAGGGACATATTTATTCAAGCACTTTAACCTTGTCTGTGTTTGCCAACTTACGGTCGACGCAAGGGTGTGTACTATTTACTTACTAACGTGAGTAAGTAACATGCTTGCCTACCTAATAGTTACTTGGTTATTTATTATACACAATTTTCGTGTTTGATGTAACGTTGGGTAAATAAAACTGTAAGATAGGTAAATAGCTCAATAAGTCCTTTGGTCAGCCTCATGAAAGACTTGTATCTAAATTTGTACTCATACCTAAAGTACATAGGTAGATACTTCTGTATTATGTAATTTACTTAACAACTTAGGATGAAATGGTGATGAATGATGTATGCCCTACGAATTCCAAAGTGAATCTATATTCGATATCATGTAGTTTTCCACTTAACTCAGGGGTTCTGTGTTGTATGTAATGTATTTCTTATTATCGAATAAGAGTATTACATTTCTTTAAACGACGTTTACACCAAATAAATCATAATTTCTTTCTGCGCCAACATTACGTGTAAGATGACTCGGCAAAAACTCTCTGAGGCCCAACTTTTTTCGTAACTGGGGCGCCCCTAGCCAGCTTGGCGACAACATGGTCATCAATTACGTTTTGACATCTCATTTTTCCTCCGGTATTATAACCATCTGTTTTATAAGGGTCCAGGACCTTCATTATTATTTTTTATTTTCACCAAAGAGCTTTATTTTGCTGAAAAACAACGCCAAGCTGCGTCTAATGTTTTAGGTTACAGCCTTAAACGAGGGCATACCCTGGAGAGCATCCATTACAGGATTAATGAACGTAGGTAAGTACTTTATAAAGAAATACTCGTAATAATATGCAAGATGTATTGGCATATAACAAATTCTTGAATTTACATAAACTTTGATTAATTTCTAAACAAGTTGTGTTGTGGCAGCTGTATTATAAATTCAAAATTATCTTAGAACATGCAGTAAGGAAAATTAGAAGTACAATAGAAGTAGTGAAAAAAATATCATTCATAGCGAAATTGACCAGAATATTCAAGTTAAAGATCTGAATTTTCTCAGCGTTTGAATATAACTGCTTCCCTATCTAAATAAGATTTAGCACAGCTTCTGAGAGGTCCCGTTCCACTTTATGATAATGGCTGACCCCATTGAATTCACTGACTTATCGATTTTGAATAAAGGATTCGAAATTGTAAGAACATTAATTTTGAATGAATTGGAGTGTTTTGTTACTAATGAAATTTGTATTGAACTTCTAAGAAATCAAATTAAGGCTTTAATACCAATTCAAGATAGAAAAGTCTTTGGATAGGCTGAATGGAAATATATCACTAAAATTATATTATTTTTTAATCCAGTCCCCAGAATAACCTCCAGACTTCTCTTACATTTTGCTAATTTGAACACAGTAAAAAATGAGATTTAGCTAAACTGTTCTCTAAAAAGAACTTTTAAGGGTTACAGTGAATAATGAGACCTTTTTTTCTATGCAAACTCTGCTTTGAAATATTTAAAAGCCAGGTAACTTCTGACATCTAAAAAGTGTTTCTACTACAAACGAAAACGGTTAGAAATAAAATATTCGCGAGTGTAGCCAAAACGCGGGCTCACTCAGTCGTAAAGCCGAACATAAACAAACAATGCTGCTAGATTCATGACTGCTGCATCCTGTGGGAAATGTCTAGAGCCGAATTTGCTAACCTGTTTTACAGGGACTTTTGACCAACTGTCTAGCCAAATAAAATGCTGTGTGAAAATTATTCGCTTGACGTACTAGTTTGAAAACTTTGTAAATAAATAGATTCAAAACGTTTTACTTAAAAGGTCAGATTATATGATGAAAAAGGATTCAGTGCATCTCCTTGATAAATATGATCGAGTGTAGATGTACGTACCTACTCAATTTATCCCACTGAATCTTGTCTGATGAAATGGACTCACTACCAGTTACGATAGCGTGCTAATCTAGTAAAAATCAATAACCATAGTAATAAAAAAAAACACAAACCAGAACTCTTGGAAATAAAAACAGAAACCTTAGTCAGCCTTTGCAATGGTGATAGCTCAATTACGGTATTTGAATTAAATTACGACATTGATGTTTCGGTAAGAGGAAACTTCGTGATGAAACGTGCCTATTTCTCGAAGTTCATAATAGTCAGTATCTGGACACTGTGGTATGGTTTAATACCTGTCACGGTCGATACTGATCATCAGGTAAATCTTATTATTATTTTTGTTATTTTATATTTTATTTGTTATTATCTGGTGTGCTAATCCATATATTAATATATTAAGGTAATGGTGCACATTGAATCTCTGTTACTCTTATCAATCATTTGTATGTTTTTGTCATGTTCAAACACTTTTGTCTACATAACTATTTATAGGTATGTATTTGTAACTGTTGTGAATTACAATGGTAGAAGCGCGGGGTCCTACGACATTTAATTTAATTTCCTTACATATTACAGCACTTCTTGATGTTTGCTACAAGAATGAAGTTGCAAGCTAGCATTTAGCAGAAATATCTAGAACAAGTTTCTTTCATTCGGTAACAATGTGAAGGGAAAGTAGGGCGCTTCTGTTTGTTTACTACGTAGGCACACAAAAATTGTTCAGCGCTCCAGTGACATCATTGTTATTGCCTAGCACTGCCTCGACAGTTGTAAGTAATGGGCCGCAATATATCAAAGCGATGTCAATCGAACGAAATTTATTCTGTAAATATATCCGTACGCGTTGGAACATTCGATATTCTCGTACATAGCCTTCTTTCCCTTTCTGTGTGGACGCAACAGGAATTTTAGCTTTAGTATGGGTTGTGATAACATTATAGTAGTACGCGTCACAGCTGACCTGTCACACGTTCCTAGCCGATCGCTCTATAGATGCAATTTATCAATAGAGAAGCTAGGTAGAGAGAGGCAACTAGTTGGAATTTTACTTCATTTCAAACTAGGACATTTGTTTACATTAGAGATAGATATAACATCAGTGAGGTGGTTATTAACCATCTCTTTTGAATTTTCAACCATTGATGAATACTAGAAAAAAACAATTTGTTTTCAGAATCTGTCCGGATCTTATGTACCTGAGTCTTTAATCGCTTAAACAATTATGAATCCTTGATGCCTGTACAAGGAATACTCAGGACAATTATGGATATCAAAACAACAACAAATAAATAGCAAATAAGTTGACAAAAATAAATTAACAAAATTGATTATATATTTTTATTATCTTCAAAGTATCAAGTTTGTTCGTGATGGAATTCCTTATCTATTTTCAATTAAAAAGCTTCTTTTTGCTTTATTCCGGTATTTCCTGATCATCTTTTCAATTAAACAATTTCCTCCTTCAGACCAATCTGATGCTTCAAGTTGCTTCATATTCACTTAAATAGACATTTTAAATCGATTCCTATAACTTTTACACACAGTAAGAATCAGATAGAACCAGACAAGCAACATCACTATACGACCAACTGTTACCATCACCAAGCTCTGGAAAGCATTCTTTTTCATTTTTGAGGACATTGTGTCATCTGAAAACCTTGTCGCCACTTGGTTTCGACTATGGACATCACATCAATGCATGTAGTACGTTTTAACGTAATTGCAAATGAGTAAAAGCAAATAATGACTACAGCAACACGTAGCGATGAAAAAAAGACATATTCATAAAATTTATTCGACTGTTTTTCATATTTTCTCCTTTTGCACATTTTTTAGGTTGTTACTTAATTATTTTCGTTTATTTATACATTTCGGGCTATTGAGTGTAGCTTGTAAAAGCTTTTGGGTTGATATTGTATATGGTTTTTTGTTTCTTTTTACATACCTATCTATTGAATTAGTTTTTGGTTGTATTATTTATATTATCTAGGGACATTTAACTAAAGACAAGTACTTTTTAATTCCATTGCAAATCTGATGAATTAAATAAAATAAGATGAAAAAAAATAAATTCAATTAATTTAGTTTATTTAATTTAATATAACACTTAATTAATTTTAAAACTTATTTCACAAAAATTATATGTGACACATGATAATAACATATACAAATCAAAGTAGAAACATTCTTTTCAAGGCCGGTGTACGCAGCGTGAAGAAAAGAAGAGCATGTACGAATATGAGTAGGCTAATGGGTGTGAGTAAAGCAAGGGAGATTTGTCAGGATCATTCCAGATGCCGATCGATAGTCTCTGCCTATCCCCTTATGGACGTAGAAGGGTGACTATATGTATTTGTGTACAAGGTAATAGTATATTGGTGAATTTATACTAATGATTGATATATATATACTATATTTTGTAGTCTAATATGTTTTGTATAAATATAATACCTCCAACTTGTTCAACCCAATTTCCTACCTATTACGAAGCAAGAGTATGCAAGTCATGACTTTAATTTTCCACACGGTAAACAAGAACTTGAATAATTCATGACCCAAAGTAAACATAAGACAGCGAAGCTAACAGTGGTTTATCTTAACATTGTAGTCAGATGTACTACGATAATTAACCACCAAAAACTAGGGTCGGTTGTGGTGAATGAAACGAAAATGGTTGGGCACGATCGGTGGTAATCTCTGCCTACTTTTTCATAGGCTGCAAAGGGGGTGACGTGTATAAATCAACGTATAATGTTAACTATACTATATTATATTCCATATCTATCCAAATTTCTTAAGAACATTTGATGAAAAACTTGCAGATTCGTAACGCTCTACCAGCAAATTTATTAGTCAGAAGAAATAAAGAATAATGGAGTAACTTATAAGTTAAAGTACAATACTAAGTTGTGTACAACTTAAAATTTTAAATAAAATATTACGCAACTATTTATAAGCTGATGTAGTAACCGATATTTAATGTATAAATCAATATTTTCCTCTACGACACTCCCACAGACGCTATTTCAAAAGGCATTGTTATACTGAATTATTAGGAAAATTTGCTGAACCATTCACAATGATTTCCATTCAATTGAATATCAAACAACACGCTATAAATGGGCTCCAATCAAATAATATGAATGCTTGGAGTTTGCGCCATTGAATTGAGTTATCCAACTTACAGAGAATCCGTAACCCATGCCTCAATTTTAGCTTCATAACCCTATTATTGAATCTGTATTTGAATTACATACATATTGATATATTTATAGGTAAATTTAAATTAATAGTCTAAGTATCTTCTCACGTGTTTTTTACGATATTATTAGGTCTTTACCTACGAAATTGCCGTTTTGTATGAAAAAAGTTAAAACGAATTTTTTTCTTGTATTTTTTAATTGTATTAATCGAAGTAATCACCCATGCAATCAATGCATCTTTGCCAACGCAGTGGCAGTTTATTGATGCCCTTCTTGAAGAAATCAGCTGGACGGGAGGCAACAAATTCTTCAAAGGCATTTTGTACTGCCTCTCGGGTATTAAATTTTTTTTCCCGCCAAGAAGTTATCCAAATTCTGGAAAAAGTAGAAGTCTGTAGGCGCAAGGTCTGGTGAGTACGGTGGATGATGGAGAGCTTCCAACCCCAGTTCTTGCAACTTGGAGACCGCCTGCTGTGCAGTATGAGGTCGCGCGTTGTCGTGTCAGGAGCAGCGGAGACGAGCGATTGACCAATGCTGGTTGGAGATGTGCCAGCTTCTCCATCATTGTGTTCAGTTCTTCACAGTACACATCTGCAGTAATGCTCACCCCGTTTGGTAAGAAGCTGTGATGAATCACACCGGCGCTAGACCACCAAACAGTGACCATCACTTTTCTAGGGGTAAGTTTTCGTTTAGGGCACTGTTTAGGTGCTGAACCAGGATCCAACCAACTTGCTGAGCGCTTGCGGTTGTCAAACAGAATCCATTTTTCGTCGCAGGTAACAATGCGGTTCAAAATTCCTTCATTTGTGTGTCTGTTGAGCAGTGCAAGGCATGTCTCGACGCGTACTTCGCGCTGGCGATCATTGAGTTCGTAGGGCACCCATTTGAAAAAGATTGAAATGCGATGAAAACGTAACACTAATCAATAAACAAATGACTATTTTTGGAAAAAAAATTCCATGTTTTTAAAATAAAATTAATTTGAAATTAGAATTCTTAGTCAAACAAAAATTATTTTGATTTGAAATGGCCAGTACTGCAGAACGGCAATTTCATAGGTAAAGACCTATTATTTAGACTTATATATAAGTTTAAACATACACGTAAAAAAGAAACTCATGAGAATGAAAACTGACTATTCATGCAATAGGCATGCCACGGTTACGGGGATACTAAATGACTATCGGTACTAACTAATATGAGTTCGTTATGTTAGTCATAAATCTGTTAGTAAACCATTTCTACTAAAAATACTATGTTTACTAGTTATGTCTATATAGTAGGGTTGCTAATGTCTTTTACAGAAAATAGCAGATTATACCAAATAAGGTTGGACCAAAAAAATAAAACCTCCGAGGCACTTTTTATCCCTTGTCAGTTTTGGCGGATTTGCGAGTCACGAAGGACTGTGTGACCAGCCTCCTGAAAAGCTCATCGATAATACACCGATGTCCCATTTTGCTAAAACATTTCGTGGTGCCATAAAAATATATTTTTTTAGTTTATCTCTTTGGAGGTTATTTTATGACGGATTATCAATATATACAATTATGTTAAAATTTTAGATTGGATATTCGAAAATAAAATTTAGATCAATTTATATACATGTATATTCATATCCATCTAACCCTTTCGGGGTGGACAAAACCTCGGAGATTTAGCATAATTCTAGGTCATTTTTAGCATGGATATTGTAGATCTACTTGTGAATACGAATCATATCATACGAGTATAATAAACTATTTATGTACGAGTAGTTGTACTAATTTGTGTTGTTTTAGCATCTCTTCAGTGATCCTTAGATTACCAAAAACGTACATACTTCCCGTTAATAATAATCAAACCAGCTTAGGAAGAAATAATAACTTTTTAATAGCCTTTAATAAATATCAGAATTCTTTATTTCGTGAAATAGCTAAGAGTAAAGGAAGTTCCATTTTGTGGCGAAGTTAAATGAAAAGTTAGTCAGTGATAGCGGACAAGAGCGGCCAATCGATTTTAACCTTAAAAGTACTTTTGAACTGAAATTCAACTCGGGACTTATAGTCTTTATTATTTCATACATTAAAATAATGTAATATATTTACTATGTATTCAGAGTAAACAGGCAGATGTATTCTTTTATTTTCTCTTTATTTGTTAATTCATGTATGAGATAAATGTGTTTGTTCGTTGTAGGATTTTACATTTTGAAACTACTGGATTTTAGTAATGAATTGGAATGTTAATGGCTGTAAATATCTGCTCATTCGTTTATGGTTCCATATTACGTGATACCTGTTAAATCTACAACAAATAAACATGCACAATACATATCATGCAAGTAAACACACAAAATTCGACATAAATATACACCTTCAAATAAATACACAATACCTAATCAGTGTACTATTATTTAAAGACAATATTTGTATAAAAATTCTACTAAAAATAAAATGAATACTTACCTAACAAAAGCTCTGCGGTAACCACGGTGCCTAAAATTGCGCCCATCCATCATATTTCCATTTAGTGGGAGTCAGCCAATTTCATCCGGGTTCTGATGGATATTTATGTAGATTTACGACATTTTTTATTGCGACATTTGGCCAAAAGATTGAAAATAATGCAGTTGTATTTTACATATATTTGTAAGTGGTTGATAGATTGTTATATGTTTTAGACACAAAAAATTTGTCTTTAATTGAATTGGAAATATGTTTTAAAGATGGTGATTTCTCCTTAGTACCATGGAATATGAACTAAAATGGGATTATTTACTAGTGGTCACTTAAATCTTTAAACATCCTGAATAGTGTATCAATTGAAATGAATAGTTTGTTCATAGGTCTATAATTTTAATAAATCAGAACGGTGGGTTAAGAAAAACTAATAAATTATTAATATATACCTACATATACGTCGACAATAAATAGTAAGTATATATAGTAGAATGGAGACTGAATAAAAACAAATGCATTACCAAAAGGAGTTCAGAGCAAAGAGTTCACAACTAAGTTTAGTTATTAGACGAAACTTTTCAAATTTTCACTTTGGAAAAAGAATTCTAAGAAGCAAGAACGTTAATATTTATGAAGCTGTTAGGGCTGCAAAGTTCTTGGCCCATTCCGAATTCGGAATATTGATTCTAATGATTTATCACTAGCCGAACGTAAATTACTGCTAAGGTACGAATGGAGCTGTTTGTGGAATAATTTATCGGAACAGAACGAGCAAAGAATGACCTGAACTAGTCATATATTTGAGTTATAGTTATATATGTAACCACTTAAACACTGACCGTAATCCGTGTAGAAAAAAAGTAAAGTTCTAATGAATCTTCCGTTACAACTAGCCAGATGTAAAGGACAAAAAAAAGTTACAAAAACCGAAGAAAACTCTCATAATATACAACATATATTTCAGGCTGCGAGGACTCGGGAAGAAAATGGTTGGTTAAATTTTATTTAGCATTTTACCAGATAGTTCGGGATATTTATCGATTGTTTTATAGTTTTACATACAAATGTATAATAACAAAATATAGTATATTTGTGGATCTCGCCTTGCATTAGTTATGGCATAGTGAGATATTGCAGAAAATCCATCTGCATTTTACGGCGGCGCATAAAATATGAATGATGAAGCTTTTTATGGGCGCTCTATGTGACATGAAAAGCGAACATTTTAGTGGAATAAAGATAGAATCGAACATTGAAATGGTTACTTTTATGAGTGGATACAGGCTATTTCATTTTATAAAGTGATTTTGAATGTTTACTTGAACACTCTTATCACGTCCTAGACGACTAGACGAAAGACTTAGAATTTCGGTTGATACAGCCTGCCCTTAGATAATCAATTGCTTATATCGATATCCTTATACAATATTAAAAATATTCATTATCATATAATACTGTTTATGTTTAACGCAACAAAAACGACAGTAGAGCACTTTCTGAATGATATTTCTAATCTTAAATACAAATCATACGAGTAATTATTTTTCGTCGAAAATTGGCAAAGGAAAATAACTATCCTATACTCGTATTATTAGTAGATATTCACGTTTATATAACTGTACGAATATCTCGAACCACATAAAGGACTTCGGAGGATTTAATGTTCTACTACTGATGCCTAATAAAGGCGAAGGTTGCTCTCGATTAGCCGCACGACCCTTGAGGGCATTACGTATAGACTGAATGGGGTCCCTGCATTAGCAGATAAGAGATATGTAAGTGAAATAGGTTCGTGGGATATTACGAGATGTATTCAGAATACGAATTGGGGTTTTCAACTACGAAAAATTACGTAAGTTGGTTACATGTACTAAAAGTTCTGAAATATAACTAAATGAAAGTAAAATCGACGCCGTCGAAATGCGGTCACTGAGAAGTATGTTAGGAGTGACATTAATAATGATAAAATTAAAAATAAAGTGATAAGAGAAGGTTATGGTTTGAACGAAGATGTAGTGACGAAGATTGAAAAGAGCATGATGCGATGGTTTGGACACTTTATGCGGATGAATGATAGCAGATTGACAAAGGAAATATAAGTGAGTGAAGTGGAAAGGCGGTTACGTAGGAGCCGGCCGAAAAAGACATATGTGAGTCAGATAGACGCTATATTGAAAAAGGGTGACGTTAAGAGTACCTATAACCGCCGAGTACGTATGAGTGTCAATAAAGCGATGTGGTCTGTCAGGAAAGGGACAAATGAGGTTCTTTGATCTCTGCTTACCCCTCTACAGGGAATCAGACGTGATGTGTATGTATGTATGTATGATATAACTAAACCAGAGCAACTCATTCTGTAACATATTGATCTGTTTGTTACCAAACCTATATGTTAATTTAAAGTATAAATTACACTCATCCAATAATTACAAAAAGGCCAAAGAGATATGCAATGCATGGAGCGTTATCTGCAATGAGCCGTATGCAAATTTTATCACCTGGCTAACAAATTGTTACGCGAAATAGGACAAAATGCTTCGCGAGCCCACGTTTATTTACGAGACTGGTCTAGCGATGTTATAACAAAGTTTACTATGCGTTTACGAAGTTTTCCTGATAACGTTCCAGTTTTTTATTATTTTGTTCGTAATAAAGTTTATGATGCATTGTTGGTTAGAGGACAGCGTAAGTAGGGCTTGCTTTTGTAATATCTCGCGATTTTTATTCATTTTACAAGAAAACGGGATTTATCGCGTATATTTTGTAAACAAAGAACTACCTTTCCGACTTTTCGGCCATATTGCAATGGTCATGGTCACGGGTCAAGTTGACCCGTTAAAATATCAGTTCGTGTTACAGCATTATTTCTAACCTATGCCTGATTATTTTGATTTTCACTTCATTTTCTAGTAAGTATGTTTCTAGATTTTAACTTCACTGTCTAGTTTCCTCTAATATAAGACTAAAAGTGGATCAAAATAATACGGATATACAATTAGTCGAGCCGTTTAAAGTAAACCCTTTGGATTACGTACGTTTCCAGGCGCCTATAAACGACTAAGGATCAGGGGGATTAAATTCCAAGGATTTTACGAAACTCACCCTACAGCTAGAGCTTTAACTGCTGATTGGGACAGTTGTAAAATATATAATCTTATGGTGTAATAGAAATTGTTCAAATTTCATTTAAATACAGAGCGCACGGATTTTAATAAAATGTAACAAAACAAAAGATTCTAAATTCAAAAAGTAATTAGGAAATCTTATGAGATAGACATTTAAAATTCGATGCAAGAGAAGGTTAATTTGAATCTTATATTTTTAATTCTATATGATTGATTATGTCATTCTGCGTATTATAGAAACTATATGTAAAAAAGGGTTCTATAGACCCTGATATTTAATTTACAAAAATTATTACTATTTGGAATTCAATTTCACTTGAAATACACAACAATCAATGCACAAAACTTTGCTTCCAAGATCCTCACGAAACACTATGACAGCATAAACAACTTTCCTCTCCATCCGGGGCTATACCTAATTTGATTTTCTTCAGTCCGCGGAGTGAGTAAATTAGCATCAATTTACATAAACGGATGAAAGTTGGCGCAGTCCACTCCTATTTAAATAATGAATGGACAGGATTACGCTAACAACCATGAAATTCTCAACAAAGCTACCGGGCCCTTGAGGGACTCTAATTCATTACCAACTCGCTGGAAACATCTAACAAACAAAACTTATTTGGAAACACATAATTTGTGCGCGTTTGAAATTTGTTTGTAATTTACGCGATTGAAAACAATTGTTTTATTTAAAATAACAGTCAAAATAGAGAAATAATGAGTAAAGCTTAATTCGATGTGTGTGCTTAGTCATTTTAGAAAGAAAAGTAGTAACTTTTAAGTGAATTTGTATTTTCCACGATCTATGGTAATTTCACTTCATTCCATTTTAGGAAATACCCCAATGAAAAAGTACAAAAATATTCCTATACCTATTTAGAACAAATGCTGTAACGAGATCCAGGGATATTTTTCCAAAAAATTCTACTTGGAAAGATGTATCACTGCTAAAACTAAATGCATGATGTTTGTCCTCGCACTGTACAAGGTGAAAGTGTAAAAGGGTAAAAACGACGTGGTCCCTTGATGCAACATTAAGGGATACCCAAACAGCCCATTACTAAAAGCTAAAACGCGCGTCTCAGTGAATTAACAAGTAACTCTTGACTATATTCGTAGACTGTATGAACTTGTAGTATTCCGAGAAGTAACTATGTTTTTATATTTATCTTATATCTATATTATATTAAGACCATCATATTATGTCATCAAAACCTCAAGAGTTCTTATATCCCTGGGTTCTTTGCAGTCCTCCGTTCAATTAATTATATTTGTTCCTAGTCGGGCATCTAGTTCATATAATAATTTTGCCCCTGATTAGCACTTGACAAAAATATTGAGTATCAAAAACTGAGTACAAGTCCAGTATACATTTCCATTCAACCGGAATGCAGGCTTTTTATGCAATCTGAGTAAAACAGCATTAACGATTTAACAATTTCTGTATGAGAGTAAATGTGTCCAGCGTAGAACATATGTATACAGATAAAATTTTAGACACTCTTCTCAAAGCGGGTGTACGCAGCGTGAAGAACAGAAGAGCATGTATGAGAAGGGTGTGTGTGAAGCAAGAGGGATTTGTCAGGATTGTTCCAGGTGGCGATCGATAGTATTAGCTTATCCCGTTAGGGACGTAGAGGCGACAATATATGTATGTACGTCCAGCCAATTTCCATTAAAATAACGTGTGTACAAGCAAGGTCTTTTCACTCTTCATTAGTTGCTGCTTTTTACTATCGCATCATTTCGTTTCGTGCCGAGGTGTCATTCCATTAATTATAATGAGTCCATTAAAAGCCAGGCTAATAGCTAATTGAAGAAAAAGGTTTTTTATACCTCGTGTTTAGTGTTCTATATTTATTGCAAATAATCAATGATAGTAGGATATAAATCATCTAATACGTAGTGATACGGACTAAAGTACAGCCACGGGCTATTTTGGATCGTATATTGAGTGTTACGTAGTTGCCTTTCTTCCCGGAAATTTCTAGAAGGCGTCTAGGCATCAATGGAACCTATTGGGCTATAGATAAGGAAACTATCACCATTATATTACCACCAATCTACTGATATTTTTCCTAAAATTTACCTGGGAGATGTATTATTGTTCTATGATTCTGTCTAGCCCGCATTTATTTAATACAAAGCAATAACAGCATTCTTAATAGCAAACAACGCAGACCAAGTTTCGATGATAAATTTATTTGGAACAAACGTGAAGATATTTCAAAAATAGAAAACAAAAGAACAGAGCGGTTTCTGTGCTCCCATTTCAGGTGGAACAAAACATCTCGGTGGTTAAAACGTCAAATAAATCAGCTGGAGAGCTTTTCGCTTCCCTTACTACTCTTTATTATTAATTTCCGAAGAATACGTTTGAACTGAATTTATATTGTACAATAAAAGAATATAAAGACTTAAAACTAAAGTTTCTATTTCATCGAGTGGAATTTTCAAGTTATTATACTAGCGATATACATGCATTCACATTCTTTAATCCTTTCGAGATAGTTAGAAACTTACAAACAAAAGATTACTTGGTAATTAGTTTAGGCATCATAATGACAATATATTCAGAATTTGGTGACAGGTAAAAGTGAAAAGATCACGAAATAGATTAAATTGAGTCCTAGACCCTTCGCCTTACCCTAGGTAAATAGGCAGAAATCCAAAAGTAGGGAATTCATTTAGAAAGATCACTATACTTACAGAACACGTATGTAATTTTTTACTGTACTATGATTTCGTGTCATCACAGCGAGCGTTGCCACTTCGCTCGGATTGACTCGGCCCTATTCTTTCAGTCATTTCCTACGACTTAACAGGAAGAACGGCAGGTAGTTAAAATTATTTTCGACTACACTAGGACACTAGCAATTAAAGTCAATGTTAAGCTACTCTGAAGTTACAAGTACCTAGTATACACCTGAAAACAATCGTGATTAATGTTTTGTTTGATTCAATATAATTCTTTACTTGCTTATCATGCCTTCAAAATTTCGAAGACGGCAACTCAAGCCTCTGACTGCCTCGCGAAAGACATGGGAGTGTGCATACACAAGTCGTGAAGTGTATGTTATGATACGTTCTTTACTATTCTCGTCATTGGCTATGTTATCGGCGGATAATTTGTTAATAATAGAGATCGCGCCACATACGGTGGCAGTTGGAGGCGTCGCCACAGTCGCGTAATTCAGTGTTACCAGTAAACACGCCAAAACTAGCACTCACTGTGCCATACGGCTCGAAACATTATAGGTTTCATTTGTAACGATCTTTGGTTGCAGAGCTATAAACTCAAATAAAACAAATTAATATATCAAAGTCAAAATATGTTTATTATACTATTTCAAACATGATTAATAATTAACGGGACTTATCCTTCTTATTATATATTACATATATTATGTGTTCCTTCACTCTGTCCGCAATAGACCGTTTAGTCTGTTCGACATAGGATTTCCCACAGCTGCAATCAATCTTATACACACCCTTATATCTTATATCATGAGTATAAATCGCGAATCTCTTAAAACTATTATTTCAAACATGGCACTGAGCATTGTCTTTACATATTTTTTACCGAGGTTAGATCAGCGGAGACCCTAGCTTGGAGAAGAACTAACAAGAAACTCCGGAAATCAATTTATTATAATCACCCTTAACAAACATAAAAATTACAAAGAGTGGGCAAAAAACACAACGCTGGTAATACTAAATTTACTTTTCATACAAAATAACACGCAATGGCGGAAACGTCAAATTTAGTTCCAAGTTTGGCTACTGCCACCGTATGTGGCGGGTACTCTAAATGTTCCGATTGCCATCATCAGGGAAAAAACAAAACAGAAGTACCATAAATAATAACGAATGCCATTTGCCATTATCTAAAGAAACTGGAACCATGTTTTGAATTTAACAATTTAATAATTTTCCCTTAATAAAACCTTAAAGATGGCTAAGCGAGAGGCCTACTCAGTTTTCCTACAAGGCATCATCCAAGTTGCTATCATGTTCACTATCCTATCATTCTTCGCTTTTATTTTAAGAGGATTTGCTTCTGGCGCGGACGGAGAACAAAATGTGTCTAGCTCTCGTTGACATTACGAAGTGACGCAGCGGAAAAATCACAAGATTACATGATGAAATCTATGAATGTGAGACATTCTAAAATGAACAGATGTTTGTGAAAAATCGCCGAGTTCTTCGATAGCTGCCGTTCATTGCAGATAGCTAGAAGAAAAGATGTCCGTCCCTAATATGCTTAGTTGGTAACTGGCTGCACATTGTACATTCAACGTATAATTTGACTCGCAGCAACGGTTAAAAGGGATTTTTTTAAGGTTTTATTAAAGCATTCTTATGATTTTTGCTTTTTATTACATTCCTTTTTAATTATTTTTGTAATCAATCAAGAGTGTAAAGCTAATTGATTAGGCCATTATATTCAGTAACCGAAAGTCACTAATAGTTCAATATTCAAATTATATGTATAAGTACTATTAGTATAAGTACTAAACCCAATAACTTAAAAATTACGGTACATTTGATGAGCAATCTCCAATAAATTCGGTAACAATGCTTGTATATACAGTGACGTAGCTAAACAACTATGACAGCAGTCAGTGTCGACATTCTGGTACTAGAAATAAGTACATTTGAAAATGACCTTTAAAATGTCTGAATTATAATGCTCCTGTAGAACACACAGTTTCCTTCCAATGCTATTATATAATAAAATCTCACGTCTGTTTCTAGATACATTAAAATCCATCGTTATCGCTTAAGGAAAACGTCGTGAGGAAATATTCCTAATACCCCAAAATAAACAATGTCAGTATCTGTATAAGGTGAAATGGTCTGTTTACATTACAACCTGTTTACATTGGATATTGATTATCAGGTACAGTGACCAAAGACCATAACAAAAAACTTATTTGTTGATGGACACTGAACCTTTGACTACCTCAACATGAATGAATGAATGCTCTTTATAATAACATACAAAAAACATTATTTAATTATTATTGTCTATATATGAATAACTTCAAACTAGCGGGTGGGCGCGAAATCCTACGACTACCACGCAAGGGATAGGTCGTGAAGTGAGTGTTATTCAATTAAACTAGATACTACTATTCAAATTTGTTGTATTTAATATGTATTTTATTATTATTTACCTTTCTTTCGAAACATACAAACCATAGCGACGACTTAACCCTACAATTAATTGTGTTATTATTGTACAATGATACATTTGAGTTCATGGGCGAATTTAAACTGATGCAGACTATGGCAAATAGCAAAGAGAATGAAATAAACAAATTATTGTCAGACAGAGTCATGGTAGCAATAGTACAGTTAATTCAAATAATATTCATCATAATAGTAACGGGCTTAATAGCCCGAAATAATCAGCATCAATAAATTAAAAGCCCGAAATATTTATCAATAATACAGTTTTGGAGTTGAACCTTAAATAACCGAAACAGAACAAAATGGCAAAAGAACCAAAATTAGATTTTCTGGTGGTTTTCATTCATGTGGGATTGCTTGTCATCATTGGATTCTTCTTCATCATCACTATCAGAGGACTGAGCTCCGGTTTATGCTGCGGCGGCGGCGGCTAATTTATAGAGATGGTAATCACCACCAAGCACTTTTGTATAAAAAAGTATAAAAGAAACTTACATGGGTCTTTTTTGAGGTATCCTTACTATTTGTACAATTTTAGTCATGTATTAAAGATCTGTGCGTACTTTGTTGTTTACTTTTGTATTGAAACAGTAGTTTTGTTAGATACATTTTTCAGAAAAGGCAATTCCATTGAAGAGAACATGAGACATATTTTTCTCTGAATAGCTTTGTAAGTAGTTTCAACTGAACTGAACTGAACGAGCACAATTATGAAAAAAATATTCCACTATTTCCGAAACTTTCACGTCCTTAAATCCCTTTTGGGTGGGCAGAACCTCTGAGATTTTGTATCTCCTATTTCACTTCCCATGCTACGGTCCCAATGACATCGTTACCCGTACATAGTCCAACTATTTCTTGATTAAACTTTGAGTGGCTAAACCGTTTACATGAAGACATGAAGGCAAGACATGGGTAAACTTTGACATGATGGCTGTGCAGCAAACTTAACCTAGGAATAGAAGTTATTTGTATTTTATTATTATATAATAAGGAGTCGGTTGCAACGAACCTACTAGGCTGACCTATTGGTAAACCTGCTTAGCACAGTAACATAATTATGTCATATGTACGTCATCATACATTTTGAGGTGAAATGAATTTATAATCACAAGCGTAATCTCAGCAATCTGTTTTTGAGGTAATCACTTTAAATGCACCAATTAAGTAGGCTCTGCTTAACCTAGTATTTTTGCTTTAATGTACGAATCTGTAAATAAAACAGAATACATTATATAAAACTGAGAACTAAATTAAATTATATTAACTAAAATACATTATTTTTTACTTAAAGAAGAAGGGTCATAATCTATCTCGAATCAGGTAAATACAAGAACTTTTAAAATTCATACGCGTTACGCGTGTTTATTTTGTCTTAACAATCAAAATTATGATTAAACACCGCTTTTCAAATGTAAGGCCCTTGAACGATAAACACAGCTAGCGGAGATATTTTTCTGTATCAAATTGTGAAATTAATAATACAAACATACGCATCACTCCCATTACCTGGGGTAGACAGAGATCGCGATCCACATGTGTCGCGATCTTGACAAACCTATTTCGCTTCATTGACACTGATACATTTCTTCATACACACTCGGCGGTTAAACGGACTCCCATGTCACCCTTTTTCAATATGGAGTCTCTCAGACGTTCATATGTCTTATTGGACCGACCCTATATCATCTCCAGCTTACATACATTAGAGTTGGAGGAGTTGTTAAAAACAGGGCAATTTGGAAAGTGCAAGCAGCCTCACCAACGGCTCTAAAAGGAGTGATCCCGACAAATAAACAAAACTATTACTGTACCATGACAAAAAAAATATAGTGTTTAGGAAATAATGATAGTCAAAATGGGTAAAGAAACAAAATGTTGTCAATTTGAGACATATACTTATGGATATCACAATAAAATATGTAGTTATTATTGATTTTTACCTATAAAATATTTAGCTAAATTCCACCTCATAATGTGCCGTTACTGTAATAAAACTGAATAAGACAAAAATATCAAGATGGGTAAAAAACCGGATTATACTGAATGTATAGTTCCCTTTGTTCAAATGGTAATAATCATTATCGTGGGATTCGGCTTCCTTGTAGCAATGAGAGGAATTAGGTCAGATATGTGCTGTGAATAAAGTTTTAAAGATTGCAGTCCATATACAGATATGGATACCATAAATCAATGGAGAAACTTATCAGTTATATTATAGAACTAGTCTATTTGAGACGTCCTAACCATTTTTGCCAGTCACCTTTGTATTAAAGAAATATTGTAAGTACATGAGATTTTTATTTAAATAATACACAGGCAATAGTTTTTCGTGAAGCCTAATGTGAGAGAAAACTAGAAGGCAAGTCTTATCAAAAGCTGTCGTATAAACTCCTCAAATGTTTTTATTCTACATAAGTACAAGTACATTGCACTCAATCAATCAATCAGCCTATGACAGTCCACTGCTGGACGTAGGCCTCCCCAAGGTAACGCCACAAAACACGATCGCTCGTGGCCCTCAGCCAACCACTACCAGCGACCTTTTTCAGGTCATCAGCCCATCTGGCAGGGGCGCGTCCTACACTATGACTACACATTGCACTCATTTTAAGCCAAAACATTTGTCTGAGACTGGTTGTCTCTAAAATTCTACCGTTGGTTCAGAAGATCTGGCTCGGAGAAGAACCATCAAGAATCACCGGAAATATATAAAAAAAGTATATTAAATTGAGCTTACAGTGACATAGGATGTTTTCAAGTTTATAACGTACAAGGGTTTATAAGTAATAGTACGTTTTCAATACACTAATTTGGATAAAACCATTCACTGCACGTTATGTATTGAGATGTACATACATGTACATGTATATATCAAATTACAACCGTTTCGTGTAGAGTGACAGACAGAGATTACATTTCCCATCTATGTTAATGCTGACAAACTAATTTAGCTTTATTGACTTTCTTACACCTCAACGTGACGTTCCATACAGCTTTTTCAATATGTCGTCTATCTGGAATATACATGCATACAAAATCACGTCCTTTAATCCTTTTTGGGGTGGACAGAACCTTGGAGAGAAAAATAATTTATATCATTACTGGAATGTAATTCATTTAAATAAATAATATTATGAGAGTGTATGAGAAGATGTATAATGTCAATGAAGCGAAAGTGGTCTGTCAGGATCGGGACAAATGGGGATCCGTGATCTCTGCCTACTACTCTACAGGGAATAAGGCGTGATGTGTATGTATGTAAATAATATTAAAATTTCTCCGTCCATCCCAAAAAGGATTAAAGGACGTTAATGTACAGGTATGTTAATATTTAAGCTGTTAAGCGTCCCGGTAATTTATTCAGATTATAATGCATGTTTCTTCCTCAAATTTGCACCTCAAGATGAGTTGAATTCCTTCTGCTACACAAACTTGGGAAATAGAGGTTTATCTTGCAAGTTATCTAAAGCTTTTGTTTGTTCCTGAAGGCATTCGCTTACAAAGTTACGAGGTATGCAATCTCATTAACATTTCCGGCAGCCATATGTTAGGAATGGGATTCCTTTTACCTTGAACTTAAGGCTTGTAAGCCGGGCTTTACTGAAATGGCTGTACTTTCCCGCTATTCACTTCAATTTTACTTCAATTTGAAGTCTTAACTTATTTTATTACACATACATAGTAAAGAAAACATAAATTTTAATTTACATGTAATATACGAGTACATCACCAATTTAAAATTATTACGACATTGGCGTTATACGCGATGGATACGTGTATTTACTGCTGATATTTTAAGGGTTTAACCCAAATGAAATAGACGAGACATTATGTTACATATATAGTAGTGTACTTATAGTAATAAATAAACCGGCTTTGGGTTATTTAAATATAGAGTCATCTTCTTTTTCTTTCTACAAATTGAGTAAAGCAAATGTATATGGTTGTTCAAAGATATCTTTAGGAATATGTAAGGGTCACTTTATGAGGCAGTAAAGGTCACGATCCTACGCCCCGATGGCTTTGATAGAACCTTCGGGGATGTTGGGATGTATCGTTTGATTTGAAGCTTAATTTAAAGATAACATACGCCTCGGTAAATACGTGTATTAAAAGAAAAAAAATAACATATAAGTATGTTATATTTATTAGGCTCTTTTCCTAAATATTAATTGTATGTTCTCTCGATAGTTTGGTAATATTTGGTAAGTCATCTATTTTGTTAGATTTTTCTATTAGTTTTATTTCGATAGAATTTATATTAGTTTTACACCAATAAACACCATTTCCTTTATCGGTTATTTCATAATTGTATAAATCATTCCAGTAAAAACGATACCTACTTAGATTACTATTGATCATGGTAATGACATATCAAGCCTACACGAAACTATTACCATCCTCATCATAAACATTCATTCACATTTGAATGAATATAATAAATAATATTCAGTGAAAAATGCGGTCGCATAAAATTTGGCGAAAAGCCAAGGTAAACCAAACCAGTTTAATGTATTTGTTTCATACTACTAATTGCAGGGGCGCTACGAATGCAAAAGCTACGATTGTTGTTAGCTTTACCTGTGCGGGAATGTTGAATGCAAATTTTATCACTTGTTCTGTGGTGGAATGAAATCCTGCAGCGGAACAAACAAACCGGAGGGTTATCATTTTAATTTTAAACAATATTCATACTTACATACATTAACATTTATGTCTCTTAATTTCTTTTTGGAAGACACAAGATCGGCGACGTTATAAAAACGACATAATAGAAATATCTATTCAGTCACTTCGCATAGTATTGGTATCGTGATAGCATTGATGTTGAACATTAGTTAGTCTGGATTGGTAGGCTATCGCTGAATAGATTCTACACACCTCCTCGTGAACAATCAGTGGCTGTAAGTTCTTCTATCGTTATCATTTTTCATTTATCTATTTAAAACATTTCATTGCGTATGTAATTCGTAAGCAGCACCGTAAACTTTCGTCCCGCAAGGTCAAGTTACAATGGAAACTCATTTCACAAAACCCTGTTAGCAACTCCACCCAGGAACAATAGAAAAAAGATGTTTTATTGACATGACAAAGCCATATTAAAGTTGGAGCACTATGAAACATTGAATAATGTATGTTCCCACCTCTACCGCTTTGTGAAGCGACCTCTGACCTACATTTGGGCAATTTCAGGCACAAAAAGTACACATCCGGAGCGCTTCACACCAGAAAACAAAAGACAAATTGTGAACTTCCTATCCCGTTGTATGGTTTGAACTTTACGAGTATACCTACGTAAATTTTGTTGTATTAGATGTTATTGTTGTTAATCAAATCAAATAATAGGCTTGGTTATGTTTTAACTTGCTTAGGCCTCTTATTGTATCTTATTTAAATGTATTCGCTTGTGTATTAAGAATACGTTTGTACTTGTTCTCTATGACAAATAAATATTCCATGAACCTAAATGCTTTCAAATGTATATATATTTTTATACGTTATAGTCAATTGGGTCAAATAAACATAATTAAAATTAGCAATTAATTTTCTGCTAACAATTATGACACACTAGTAAATCTAACGTCTTATCTCGACTATATAACTTACCAAAAACGTATAAACCAAAAGTCTGATTAACATAATTATATTGTTCGTAAAAGTATAACCTTTAAGAAAAGTACAATGAAAGAAAATTTTTTAGGTCAAATTTTGAGGATTCTTTTAGGAAGCCATTCGTATTTTATTCCCATCACAATGGATGTCATAATTCAGGGTTGATGCTCTAAAATAACAATAAAACAGAGAGATCCGGATAAAATAAAAAGACCTCTCATAGTGGAAGGCGGAGGGGAAAACAGTTTATTACCGGTTGCATGGTCTCAGACTAAAATGAATCCAACCGTAATACGTATCTCGGTCCAATTCACCTACAAACTAATAATAGATAGAATAAAAAGAAGAAACCTATGCTATTGGATAGGTAATCGTCAATATCATGTAGGTTACTGGCTATCTGAAAATATGACTTTTGAGTTCTGTAGTACAGAGGTCAATGAGGCTTCTAAAGAACTCAAAAAAAGCAATGTATACTTATTACATTGAAAAACTCTGTGCTTATTTTCATTATAATATTAAAAAACTAATGTTTTTATTCCTGAATAGTCTTTATAATTTAATTTGCATCCACATACGTATATTTCTTAATTGCTTAACCAGCAGGATCCATATTGAAATAGTTTTGAGTCAGTTTAACCAGTGCTCGTTTTAGCGAAGTAAACAAAGTTACCTTGGATGGATGACCAGTAATTGTTTTCAGTCAGGCATAACATCATGGGTAACCTGCGGAAGTAATACAAACTCGAATAGCCAAACATAACATAACGTCAACATCCACGTATATTAAATGATGACGCCCATTAGCCCCGGCGGAGTAGTCAGAAGTTTTAGTGTTCACCTTCAAAACCAAATCGAACTTACATGTTAACGAAATAGAGAAAGGTGGTAAACTATGACGCCATTTACAAGCACTGGCTATGACCTATTCCGAGTAATAATTCATACGAGAGACTAAATGCATAATTTCGATATATTTTCTAGTCAAGTTGCTTAATTGTGTTTTGTACCAACTTCACCACCACTAGGAATCTACTTTTTTCTTTACAAAAATCCTAAACTGAGGTTATATGGCAAACTGCAAATTTCTCGTCACTTTCTGAGCACGAAAAACTAAGAGAATTGAATCCCCTCGTAATGTCTTAGGCCCTTTTCCTCTCTTGGGTGTAAAGTGCTGCCGCCTGCAATAACTTAGTTTACACCTGAAAAAGCTGAGCCTCCATTTCGCCTTGGTAACGGAATGATGATTCAGGGATCGCACTATTTCTTGAACTAACGAGTTGATATGATTTATGAATTTTTGTACCCAATGTATCGGTAATAGAGGAAAGAGTGCTTAACGACGGAAAAGTTTCTTAAGTATCTTTAATGATAAGATCGGTGCATCCATTCAATATACAATTTCCATGCTATATAAACTATAAATAACTTTAAAACATACTGATTCCATGTACTATATTATTGATTATATTTTAGCACGTTAAGATATTTTCGGTAAACAGGTAAGAAACCTTTTCTGACAATGTTGTTGTTTAGTAATTACGCTAAACAGACCATTACTTCTAGGTCTGTTACTATTTTAAAATCCTTAACACAGATGCACTGTATATATCCACCTGCTCATGCCACTTCTCGACTTACGTCTTAATCAAACTAAGCTCTCGTGATGATTGAATAAACATGCAACGTAGAGGGGAAGATCCAATCTGGAAAGCAATTTGAAACCTCGATCAAATTGGAGCTTATCAAAATATCTGTGAGTACCTATTCAGACGGGACTTTGAATTCGAACGATGAATTTGAAACGATTTTGGTCTACTTATGATTGAGCACATTTGGAGTTGAGGAAATTGAATGAAGAGGGAGTGTTCATCATGGTGAACTATGAATCGAGTCTTACGTAATTCTGTTATATAACTGCAAAGGTGAATATGTTGAATATTATAATAATAGGTATTTCAATAAATAACAATCTTTAAAGAAACAGTATCCAAAGAGCTGTGATATAAACGATATCTACAAAAAAGAAATGGGTCCAAATTTTTAGTTAATCATCTTGTTATGATATTACAATTCCTGTTTAACTAAAGTTCAATATATTATAGGAGTCAAAAATACTGGCGATTTAAAATGGTGTCCCTAACTCTAGCACAAGTAACTCTATTCATTTATATGCTAAAATAATACTATTAAGAAAAAATATGTGTAAGTAAAGAATGTACTTAACATTCGTAGCAGAACAAAAGCTTCCTCGGAGAGTCATTTTCTTGGTGTCTGAATACTGCATTTGTCTAGCTAGATAAGCAGATTAACTCTTCTTCTGGAACAATGAATTCTCACTGGTAAGCTTAGTTTTTAGATTTTTGTTAAGAATAAATATATGTACTGCAAGATTCAATGACACCATACATGGATACCTATACATTCACGTCCTTTAACCCCTGTCGGGGTGGACAGAACCTAGAAGATATAATATCTCCTACGTAACTTCTTATCATGAATATTAGGGTTGCGATGTCATAATGAAACATAGGTGACAGGACCAGCCCATCGCCCAAAATATTCTGTTTACTTCTGGTCCCTTAGTCGCCTCCTACGACATGCTGGGATGAATAGCAGCTAGTTAGCATTCTTTTTACGTCCCAGACTAGCACGGGACAATCAATGACAACAAGGCTTGTAATGTAGACTTTTCATTGTTAATTTACATCTAGCATCTTTCCTTTCTCTTTAACAATGGCTCTTTCATTCATGCTTTATATTGTAGCAGTAGCAAATTATAATGAAGTTTAGCCTCCGAGATTATTTATTAACGAGCCGCGCCGAGCAGATATCTCGATCGCCATCAAAGTGCCTATCTAATATCAATCTCAGTTCAAATTGAATCTTTTCAATTTGTCGATGAATAGGGAAATATTACTTCTCCTGGTTCACTGTAAATAATTCTTTGAAACGTACTTTTCGAGTGAGATTGTTTTAAATGAGCAGTAATTAAACTTCCTGAGTTATGTATCTATGATAAACATGACAATGCGAATGGAATATAATATAGCTGTATATTATGCAATTTATAAACGTACAATTAAGTACATTCACTCAAAACTATATCCTTGTATGCAGAACTTCTTGATGCTTAACTTTTTATCCATCATCATCACTTGTACAAAAATAATTGTATACATAAGGATTATCACTTATTATAATATGGTATTTTAATTGAACTAAAAAATAAAGCGTTTACTCTATAGACAATTTACAAATAAAAAGCAGCAGAGTTTGTTCCTGGTGGTTTTTTCAAAAAAGCGCTGAAAAGGGGTGACTACGTCATGCGTAAATAATCCAAACCCAATCAGCAGAACTCAATTCTCTCCATAACATAAGCTTATGCTTTAAGCTTTATGGGGATATATATGACATAAATACATACAACTATACATTAATAGCATATATAACCTCTACGAGTATAATGAATCATCTAGAATTATTTATTTTTCCTCACCTCCCGCCATCAAAAGAACTCTTTATCCTTTATTCTGCAGTTCTGCACTGTCCATATCCTATGGTTTATAGTACGATTTCTGTACGAGTTCAAAATAATTACTTTTTATATTTTAGTAAATTTAATGAAAGTATTATGAGCTTGACAAATGTGATATAAGACCGATAGTCGATATGCTATGAAAACAAACGTGCATAGCTTTTATTAAGTTTAATTCTATTAAAGCACCCTAATAGGAGAATCTAGTAAATGCAAGCGTTTCACGACTAAATGAATTTCACTCTGCAGCTACGGAACTGGCTATAATGACGTTGCTCCGGGCTGGTCGTAGATAGCATATGAGTTTAAAGTGTAGATAGGTTTAAACGGATTTCTCTTATCACGTGTCATAAAATCGGTTTATCGGGCTACCGAAAACATGTTTATAATACATTAAAATTAGCTTTTATTGTGAATTTATTTGTCATTTAAAAAGGCAGACCGCGACATTGACATTATAAATATACTCGTATATACATCACGACCGTTTCATTACAAAAGGATATACGATAAGAAAACATAAATATCTCACTTAAGAACAAGGCGGTATTTCCTACAGTATTTCCCATTATAATAGAGTTGTTGTTTCGAGCCAGAACCGTCAGGGGTCGCGGTGGATCCATCAATAACTCTTTGACGTCCAATTTCGCACGGTGCATTCCGACCGGACGCCCTGGAACAACCTGTCTGTCAACGTGATTCGCTTTTCACTGTATTTAATAATGGATATAACATTTAACATCGTTACTGTATATAAATGTCTTTGGGGACGTGGATTATTGCGCATTGATTTTCAATTTTAAGTAACAATATTCTTATATATTACTTATTGAGTTATTTAAGAACGTAAATAGAATGATAACTAGCTGCCGTATTTTGCCGGGCATGTCATAAGAGGCGACTAAATGAATCAATGAAGGAATAAACTATGGAATAACACCCAAAGTAAAATATTATTGGCGATACATGTTACGTCTAAATTTCTGGTCTCTCCGGAATGATTTAAAGGACGTGAATATATAAATATCAATGCATTATCCAATGAATCCTAGTAGACAAGACAACCTTAGCACACGAACAGGTGCTATAATTAAAGTCTTGAATTCGTGGAACTTTTTCCTAAACGGATTACCGTGAAGTCCGAATCAATAATGGAGGCGCTCGTCATGTCAATTTCCTGTCAGCCCTCTTAGGCATTGGGCACAACGTGAAAGCCTGGGGGAACAGATTGACTTGCTTTTCATATCTATGGTATAGGCAGTTTGTATGTTGGGATTCTATACAATGCCCAGGGAATGTACACAATACTGGGCCGTTCAGTAAATGTGTGAAATGATATGATTTTTATTAACTATTATATAATTTTCTAAGGTAATGTATGAATTGTATATGCTATTAGTGGTTGATGGTGGTTGACGTAGGCGATGCATGTAATGGATATTTTATATCTCTTTCCTGATTACCGCTGCCAGACAGCACTGTTCAGACATGTCATCAATTTATAGGTATGACTAGATATAATAATAACAAAAGCCAGAAATCATGCACAATACAATACATAAAAATTACAATATATAATACTACAGAAATATTACTAGAGATAGAGTTTGTGTATCTAATTGTCGAATCAAAAGAATTCCTGCTCAGCTGGTTGTATTTCGGTCTATTATTTCTGAATTTATACATGTAAATGTCTATAGATGTCTATGTTTGCACCAAAAGGGCGTTCAAATGCAAGTTTCCGCAGCCTCAGATGCAGCCCCATCCGTTCCAGATTAGCCACGCCACTAGGCATGGGGCGGTTGAAAAATCGATTAGTCCGCCTGTCGATTCAGCCAACTCGCAGCGACCACTAAAGGGTTAACTTGGCTTCTCTCCTAAACTTAACTTTTCTCAATTGCTGTGATTTATGGGCTCGGAAGAGATCGTACTTTAAGTTTCCGTGGATCGATTTACGATGTGATGTGGTTAAAGTGGTATTAGTGAGACAGGTTATTACCCCGTATTCTACATTATTACTAAATTTTATAAGAATATAAAACATATTGATGTCATAGCAACTATTGGGAAAGTATTTCCTACTTTATATATCTTAAACTAGCAGGGTTGTAATGACATTAGTGTGAAATATTGATTACAAGTTGCTAGCCTACTTCTACAGATTCCATTAATAGGTATTACAATTCCAGCTGTTTCCATAATTTCCTTTTATATTTTTCACCTCAGACTAGCACTGCACAATCGATACGAACAAATCCATTCACAGAATAAATGACAAAACACTTTGCCCCTTCCGACACTCATAAAAAAGCAGTCAGAGATTAATGGAAGGCTATTAAATCTGCATTGAACCCTGATTCGCAGATCGAACACGCAAACACCAAAATGGAAAAGCTTTCGGCTCAAAATGGAATGTTTGTACGAGCACAGCCAATCCGATCGGATATTGACTCTTCATACGGTTCGACTGAAATTATTTGAATATGTTTTACGAACACAACGCTCTGTCTACCAAAGAGACTCAGAGACAACATCAGTGAATGTAGTTTTGAAACAATGCATTTCCAATGTGGCTGAAAGGAACATACACACTTGTACAATTTAGTTGTTCAGTCTTTGAAGACGTCCTTTGATTCCTTTAGAAGAGAACAAAACCTTAGAGCCACATATTCTCAATGACTTTTACCAAAACTGTTATCACTATGACGGCGTTGATATGAAATACTGATGATTGATTGCTAGGCCAAAACCCAACATTTTCCATTGACCCCTAGTATCTTAGTCGAGCGTTATGCTAGGAAATAAAGCAGTAGTTAGCCTTATATTAACATGGACTAGACTATAAAATACTGTATTATAAAACACATTACACCAAGGCCACTTAGCAAAACTGAGGTTAGATGACAGCAATTTAATATTCCAAAATTTCTCACAACTTTGTCTCCGACAAGCTAAATACGAGACTGTGTGTTCAGTAGGTATGTGAACAGCGCATAATAATTAAACAACATTCCCTGTAGCTCTCCTTACTAAATGGCTTATAATTTAAATTTAGCTTCTGCTTAGCTCCGGGCACCACAATGTTATCATTAACAATTTAGAATCTATTCTGCGAAACATGCTTATGAAATTCAATTACCTTCTCAGTGTGTAAATACCAACATACTACTCATGTCCTTCACGTCATACTACTCATCCCTTTTGCTATAGATAATATTGGATTAAGATAATAATATGAAATATTGTAATTGTTGCTACGTGAAATACGATCTGCGCAGCAGGAAGACTCAAAAAAACCAATTTAAATTTACTAAATTAATGTTTATTAATAGCTATATCTTAATAATACATAACAGTAGGGAATTAATCGAAGTATGAACAAATGATTAAAACAAATAAAACAATAAGGTGAGGTAAAAGTGCTAAAGAGGATCCGGTTGTGCAATATGTTTGTTGTCGGCCGAAGTAGGGATCAGGAGTAAACAGTTTTGTAGGTGTCGGAGTATGTAAGTCGCGCTCTTAGACAAAAACCGTGAATCTCTATTTACTAGTAATCAACTCCAAAACACAAGTCCGGTAGAAAGGAAGTCAAATTTTATAAACAAAACAAAAAACTTTATCTGTGAGACAATTAATAGATAATTAAAAAATATTCATATTACTAACAGCTGACTATTTTTTCACAGATCAATGACGTGATACCTTGTATTTATACTTATGTGTGTAAATGTAGATATTCCCTTCAGGATCTATAATGGTCTGTGTTTTTTGTGTAATCTTGTATAAATTGCTTACTATATTTTATGATAATAAAGTTTTTAAGATATATAAATGTTATTTTTAAGAATAGTTTTTAAGATATTCACTATGTATAATAAGATATTCATATGTTATTTATGAATAAATATAAATAAATAGGAAACGTAAAAGTTGGCAAAGCTCCTTCCACTACAAAATGAGTTTCAAAATACTACTCAACTTGTTTACGTTCGCAATGCGAGCTTATCATAGAATTTCTCAGAATAATTTTTCATTTACAAGTCAGCGTTGAACGTGGCATAATATCCTTAATAAGAGACATGATGAGAATATTTCTTCCATGTTGTGTTTGAAAATATTACATGCATTCATATTAGCATATAAACTAAATACAATTTTATACTATTACTTATAGGTAAAAAATAGTACTAAGCTTCGAAAAATCTTTAGTCACATGTTGAGGCAAAGATTTAAGAGATTAGAGACTAAGTGATTATTGGTCAAAAATGCCGAAGTAAATCATCGGTACCTACTACTTCTAATAAGTTAAGTTATAAATTACTGTTCTAAAAGATTATCTAAAAGACTCGATCCGTTTGAAGTTGCGAAACATCAATCATGCTATATTAATAGCAAATGCACTTGATTCAATGTTAGCTAAGTATATTTGTTTGATTGTTAACCTTAGTGTCTTTTTGAGAAACAAAGAATTGCGTTCAATTGTCGTTGTCTTTTATGGTAAGTATTTTAGAATTAATGAACATATTTCATAAATTATAAATTAGTAAAAGAAATACAACTTTCTGCAGATTTGGTTTCAAGGATTCTCATGAAAACGGAGTTTAGTTTTTCATGGAAATAAGAGATGGACTAGCAACCATGTACAAACTTCGTAGCACTAAATATCGAATTCACTTCCCTCACTCAAGTTCGGCGAATCGAGAAGGAGGAGCAATTAAGCATTTACTTAATGAACTGAATAAAATCGGTCGTGGTGTTCAGTAAGGGTAGACAGGTCTAGTATTTTTGTAGTCATTTCACCCAGAGACATTATACTATTCAAAAGAAATAGAAGATAAGAAAACATAATAAGATAATATGTATAATATAGTATATTATAGTTATATGAAAATTAACGACCTGTTACTATAGCCTTTTGTCTACAATATGAACTTAAATTTTGTATTTTTTATTACCATTAAATTTACTCCGTCTCATTTTCTAACAATAGTAATATTATGAGCATAAATTCCATGCATACAACATGAGTACTATTATCAAAATTATCACTGTATTAACAGATTCACAGTCGCAGAATAAAACCGTTCCACCTTTAGCACAGAATATTTCATTCGTAAAAATGAAATGTAGTTGCTACGAGAGCGATATTGCAATTTCCCGGTACATGTGGAGGCACCTTTCATTTCGTTTCATATCTCGTAATTTGCTCCTGCACAGCGTCCGACGTTTATAAAGCCATTTCGTATTCATTCATACGTTTGTGGCGCTGTGTCAAGATGTTGCTCAATTTGTTCACTTTTCTCGTACTCGCTGCAAACCACGGCTCGGTTTTAGAAAAATAAAGTTTCAAGCTTTAAATAAAATTATTTTTATTCATTATGAGTTCAAACATTTTACATTCAAAAAAAGTAAACATATATGGTTTTTAAAATATGACTATGTTTTATTTCTAATTCTTATTATAATACTGCCTACTACTAAATACCCAATAATATATATCCTCTATATAGTATCTTCTTACCACAGCATATAGTTTCAACAAGATACATTTAGTAGATGACACCCAGTTGACGTAAAACAATATTTTAATCTAGATTTTTCAACTCATGAAGAGTCCGCTAGTATATCATTTAGACTATCACCTTACTCTTAGTAATAAGTTGAAAAATCATTGAAGTGAAAATCGCCATTGTAAAAGTGAGTCCTTTAAAAAGGTATCCGTCTAACTGTCCCTTTACTAGCGTTTGTAATTAGGGCCATTTTCTTTTGATCGTGAATTTTGCACAAGCACTGTGGTTCCACGGGTCATGTTCCAGAATGAGAGCTTCATAAAGTTCTGTTAATTAAAAGAGACACTCGAATTTAGCATCCCATTTCACTCAGACAATTCGGGTTGAATTTGTCATGAATAAAAAATATCTCTTAAGAATTCTGAACATATTATAACTTTAAGGGTGTAGTTCTCAGTTAATCATGATATTGATAAATAAACTCGTAATAATATTCAACTTGTCGTATGTTATAATTCAATAATACAAGTCTACAAACTTTCCTTTGTATGTATTTATCCCTATCCCTTAGTAGCTTCCTACGACATGCACTTTAGGGATATTTTAACTATAATCTCGATATTATTTCAGCAGAGTTCCGTTTTCAAATTATTCTAGGTAGGGTACTAGTAGGTAGGGCAGGTTTATTTTCAGAGTATTGAAGGAAAGAATAAAGAAATATAGCTTTATGGAACAATGAGTAATAGCACAGCAAAGAATGGCTTCAATGCCTTTTGTGATATTAGTCTTTGAATCGGGGACAAGACAGATATTGAGTGGGGACTCCGTTCGTGAACTTGATCAGCTTTTTAAAATGAAGTATTGGTCTCTGACCCTCAGATAAAGCATAACAGTCTACTGACTCTTTGAAGTTAGTATATGATTATTAGCTAGCTTTAGAACATGTATATATTATGTTATTTAAATACACACATACATTCGCATCCTTTTAGGGAAGGTGGAACCTCTAAAACACAATAATATCTCCTAGTTAACTCCTCCTACTTAACTTCTAACCTTCTCTTTATTAATATACTAAGGAATGAATACGATCTGTATCCAATATGAGTTTTAAATGAATGATAATGACATTAATATGAAACATCGCCTATAATGTAAGTGCATCAGCCAATTGCTTCCAAACTGCATTCTCCAACATAGAATATTCATTACATAAGCAAGGAACACTCAATAAACGTTAGTGCGACCTCACATCCTAGGTATAACGGTAGGAATCGTTCGCCCGTACACAAATCCTCTTCTCGATCCCGACGGCTCAGCTTGGTTTACCGCATGCATAACTTACATATTCCCTGTCTTGTTTAACATACATGGCAAGTGTAATAAGTTAGCCGGTATCTACCTAAACGTTACGTTAGCAAACCTGGGGTCCAAGTAAAATAATATGTTTTAGAAAAATCGTAGTTCAATAGCACTACAGTAATGGTGTGAAATTGTTAGAGGATTAGCAAAAGTGTCAAATTTCACCATTGGTGGCACCAGATATGTCAATTTTGACACTTTTGTTTTTATCCCTGTTGTGATGAGTCCATGTGCTTTTAAAAAGTCTGACATAGTATTGTAATGACGCGGTTGGTCAGCCATGCAAATATTGATGATGTTTAGCACTACTTTACTAAACGAGAACTAAGGATACGGTAAAAAAAATTTATAGACGATTTAAAATTAATGTAAAATCTCGCGTTCTAACTATAAAATAATCCATGTGAAACAATGAAGTTATGAAAGTTCTTCTTCCATAAAAGTTGAAATTACTTTTATAGAAACTACGGCGCCGCAAGTTAATTGAAATGGCATATCCAGTGGAAAGCAAAAAAGCTTTTATGTCGTTCGACGTAACGGGTGCAAATCCTATAAAAGAAATGGAATGTACCAGGCTATGGGCTAACCTAACCTATCCTGTCACTCTAATTGCTATGTTAAAAATACACCAATTTCATTATTTTCCGAAATTATGTCAACCGAAAAAAACGAAAAACAAGAAAATGTAGTTGGAAACATTAATTACGTACACATTCACGTCATCTAATTCCTTTCGGGGTGTACAGAACCTTAAAGACGTTAACATCTCCAAGATGAGCATAAATACTCCCCAGTATTCTGATTTTATATGGAACAAGTCGCAAATATAATTAATATTGTTCCATATAAATTAGCGATTACTTAATGCCCATATTTCACAACGAATATGTGCAGTGTAAAAACAGAATACCTAGTTGTGATGCTCGTTTTTGTTCTCTCTAACTGGCTTCGGTTTTGTTAACTCGAGTGTTTGCTGTAATTTGATGCGGGTTTGTTGGATTGCGACAAACGAGTGAATAGTTAACGAAACGTTTCACTTTATGCCGAAAAAGGCTTTTGCTACAACGTTCCCAGTATGTATTGACTTTTTACACACATACGTAAAAAGTCAATATATATGATGAAAGTACAGAAGCATTTTTGAAAAAGATAATTCATAATATAATGACCACTGGGTACTAAATTTAATAGCAAATATATGAATAATACCGGCAAAAACTGTAGTGCAATGTTATTTGGTTTGAATATTTCATAAATACACCAGAAACAGTATTATTGTATGTATTTTTAGAGAAATACTTCATCCTGACCTATTCGTATAATCGGGCAAGAAACAAATTTCATAATTTAGAGTGCACGGTGTCGATTATTACCTAAGCTCCTGTTGTGGCAATATACCCCAAACTTCGTTTCGCTTTTTATAAAAAGCTCAACGTGAGGTCTCGTGTGGAGGCAACTCAATTGTGTTTTATGAGCCGGCCATTAGTTTAGCCGGCAATATTAAAGAGCGAAAGGTCTTTTTAGCGGTATTTGCTCGGTTATTTTTTACCAAGACCTGCGCTTCACCTTGTTTCTAAATTCAGTTTCACCTGGAGTATTTTTAGTTTGCTTTCAGTTAATTACATCTTTATTTTTTTACGTAAAGAAAAGAGGTGAACAAAGGGATACCAACCTTTTATACGCACAACCTACTATTTAGCTTGGGTGAAAAAAAAAACCATGTACTCCAGCGTTAATTATATATTTCTGTGGTGCGAACAAAAATTATAATGAGTTTATTTTACATTACATTTAAATAACTCGTTTGACATGCTGTCTGTAAACGAAAAGTTGTTTGACTTATCCTCTCGTGAATAAATCTGTCCACTTTAGAATAATTTATTGCAGCTGCATTGTAAATTATTTTATTTAGGTTCTTTTTCTTGTTTTGTATGTTGTTTTGGATTAGTAGATAAAGACGGAAAAAGATAGCGAACATTCTTACATTAAAGATAGGAGCTACAGATATCTTCAACTAAATACCGATTATAGACATCTGTATTAATCTACTCAAATATAACCTTTCTCATACCTACACCTTACAAAGGAGGATAATGTTTCAAAGGAGGTCTTATTACTCATTCAAGCCTCCGTCTGATCCAAGTCGCAGTGATAGGCCGGGCTGAATTATTTACCAACGCAACCGCTCCCCTTCATTTCACACGCTTCGAGATACCCTCCTGGTATATAACCCTCAATACACTTTGAAAATAGGACTTAAACATGAGCTGAACGCGATAATATAATAGCGTTAGACATACGCTTCACGACTTATGTATAGACACTCCCTTTTTTAATGTGGCTGGTTAGTCACAGGCTCGGAAATTTCGAAGGCATGTTAGGTATGAGCTACTCAACGATTTCACTGATAGACAGCACGTGATAGATAGTGAATCGTATTGCCATATACAGGTTTTATACCATGTGTTGTTTCACTGTTATATACTCTATATTAATAATAATATTTGGACATTATTACACCAATTGAACCAGCACCTTGGTAAGTACATTAAGACTAGTGTTAAGGGTACTAATCAACGTAAATTTAAGAAATATATACTTATTATAAATAGATAAATACATATATAGCAGATATAATCAACAACCAGACTGGAAAGCTGAAAAAAGCGTAGTTAGCCGTGCCATAGAGGTCGTCAATAAGCGCGATTGTTAAAATTTAAAGAGTGGGTGTGACTATGGAGAGCTACATAGAACCTACATCCTTCTCCGTCTCCTTGGTCACCTGTTACCATTAACATTGGGGTTTTGATGTTATATAGACCATTAGTGACAGGTTGCTAGCGCATCTCCCAATAGATTCAATTGACACCTATTCTCTTAGTCGTCTTCAACGACATGTCGGGAAGAACGGCAGATAGTTAACAGACTAGCACGGGTCAGTCTTTCATTCATTATTATTAATTCATCTTATAACCCACAGCCCCTACACTTTATGTTTGGTTCTTTTCACGCTATGCCATCACAACACTTGGCCCCTCAGCCAGGCTGAAATCTGCCTCACTCCAAGTCAAAAGAAGGCTTTCAATTGCTGGCCTCCAGTGCCTTCGCGAGGTCAAACGGTCCTCTTAACATGTAGCGAGAGGCCACTCGCTCGCGGGAATGGAATCTTTAAGTCGTTTTAATGTGCCAAGTGGAAGAAATAATTTTGGTTCTTTTGTGTGTTCCAGTTAAAATACTTTTAAAGTCGACGATTCATACATATGAGTATGATCGTATGCGATTATTCTCGTAGTCGGCATGGTGAAATATACACTTACGTAATTATTTCGCATCGAAAAATCTACGAGAATAGTCGTAGTTGGTATTATACTTTACGTGCCAGCTACGAATTTTCTCGTAGCTGGCACGCAATGGGTTAAATGATTATTTGTTATACGGAATGGTCATGAAGTGTCTTAATAGTTGAATCATTTATGTAACGTATCGCTTTTGCGTGGTAGGTAAAAACATGAGTACCTAAACACCGTCGTATCTCCAAAGGTCTTAGGCCATTCAAAGCTGACGTCTTACTATATAGCCAGCACCCAACGTGATATGTGGTGTTCCATGTAGCTTGAAAAAAGGATTAGTATTAACTGGTACATTAGGTTACCCACCCTGCTTAGAAATTTCATAAAAAACATAATCACCTACGTTAACGATATTATCAATTAAAATATATAATTTTCACCAAGATAAGTAGATATATGTATATCCGTGTAGTATGTTGATATGTGTATAATCGATACTTACTAAGAACTAGTATACAAAACATCTTAAATCCATGCATCATCTTCCCAAAACTAGTTTCGGAACCAAGCGGAAGTTGTCAGAAACGGTTGTTTCCCAGTGATACTTGACAGTTTTCTTCAGTAACTGTAACCTCCAGTCCGTCAGCTTACACAATCTTATACCTACTTATCTTCATCGAAAGTTTACAAAGTTTCAGAGTGGACAGAATCCGGGAGACATAATTATCTCCTTGGTCACCCTTAGTACAAATAATGATTGCATAAATGCGTAATACTTATTGGTGACAGGTTGCTAATCCATTAACCCCAAATCCCTAAGTCACATCTTAAGAGACGCAAGAATAAAAGGCAGTTATTCAATATACGTATGGTAAGGTAAGCATATTTTAATGTAAAAGTTGAATCTGATGTCGCCATATCTATGCGTCCGTAAGCTTCCCGCTCCGAAGCTAAGCACCTTTATTTTCACTTAAGGGATTTGGAGTTTCAAGACAAACAGCTACTTTGATATTCATACAGATAGTCGCTTGTTTTTCTTTTCACATTTATAAACGATTGTGTGGTATGTTTATTCTCGTTTTCTCATGCTAAATGTATGCAATATTATATAATTTTTGCGAATCATTCTACTATGTATTTACTACTTTTTTAATTTAAAACAAATAGTCAAATAATTTTAACTAATTAAAAAATATCTCTGTCATTGGTCCCATTATAAATTAACTATTATTTATAATCAATTCCGAGACGTCCTCACAATGTTCATTTGAAAGTGTTGCTGACATATTATGTCATACGAATCAAGTTACATTTTTTCGCTCAATTGAATAAACTGACCTCATAATATACTACTATATTTTTGATACGTACATGTGTAATTGTATGATAGTCTGTTAAAATATATGAAAAAGTATAACAGAACCGAATACGCTATAGAGAATATTCGCAGCTAAAACTGAAGTAGCAGTAACGAATTTTCCAGACCATCCGTGATGGACACATTTTAATGCAAAAGTAGTTCAGACTGCACTGCAATATTAAAATAGACTACGCTCGTCTGCACTTCAGTGCAACATTTTTCAAGCAAAAGTGAAATAAAGATCTGTAAAAAGGAATTTCATAAAAGATATAATACTTTCACAACCGCTACGGAAGCACTGGGTGTTTTTTTCAATTCACTTGACTCCAATGCACCTGGTTTTGACAGTGCTGTTTAATTAAACAAAAACAGTAGGTACGAAAGGAATAGGTATAAATATTAATATAAATCTTCGACATTTAACACATCTTTTATCTATCGATAATCTGTTAAAAGTAATAAGGCCAAAAGATAATATAGAAAATATCGGAGTAAATAGACTACGAATCAATAATTGCACACTACAAATTCTGCCGTAACTATAGATCTAACAGTTTCTATTAATATTTAACAAGCAGCGGTCTACAAGTAACAACTATCATGCCAAAAGCACATTAATATTCATAACCACAATTTACAGACAGAAGTTTCAAAACAGAAAATATTTGCATTCGTAATTGTGGGCGACATCAAAGCTTCGAATTAATGCAGACAGCGCAGCAGTCCGTTTCATTTCTACAGCAAACATACTTGGTTGTACTACTAAAAAATATGTCAGACGTAAGATAAACATCTACGGCTATTGACCCTTGCGAGGTAGTCCGAGGTTCGAGTATGTAGCTCCGCGATTACGGCCGATAATTCTATGGCTACCACGAACATACGTTTTGACGTGATAGTGGTACCTTACGTGGTAGTACCTACACCGTACCATTTACAAGCACCGACTATTACCTTTCCTATTATTAAGTAGGCTTATTCACGATGTTTTCAGGTATTTCAGGGTTACCAATAATATGATTGCAACAATTTATCTGTTTAGTATAAATAATTAACTCATTCGACGCCGCGCCATTTTTCAGCGTCTTACTAGCGGAGCCGCCATACAAACGGTCATGAACACGCGAGGCTTGTCCACTGGCTCTGCGACAAGTTTAATGTTTCTAAATACGTTAATAATACATTGTGGTAGTTTATTTCCTTAGTTCTGTTTGTGCAACGAGGGTGATAAGGTTGTGGCAACAGTATAGTGATTTTAAACCAGGAATTATGGTGGAATATGGATATTTAGGTAAATAGGTAAATTAAATATGATGTGATTCTCAAACTTACTTATATATTATTAAATTTATAATATTTGTTGTTGTTTGTATGCTATATAAATTATTTACTCATCTATCGACTAAAATCACTCAAAAACATATTATTTTGAAAGTACTAATATTATAATAAACAAGCTAACGTAGTGAGTTTGATGGAAAGTTACACAAACTTTAAGAACCTCTGGTCGCATACTCAAAGTGGTCACGCGTCGCGTGTTCTTGGCATCCCACAAGGGGTTCGTTTTTAGTATAAACATAACTTCTTTCAAAGTAGAAACCACGTGAATATATGGTTATTCGTGTGGTAAATACCATGTACACAAATTCTTATTAAATTTTTTCATGTACTTTTCGAGATATAATCGAAAACTAATGGACCCGCGAGGCGTGTCCGCGGCGTGGCGAGTAGAATTTTCATGGACACGCGAGGCGTGTCGTTGGCTCCGAATGAGTTAAGGTTCCAGAAGACGAATTTGATATGCTGCGTGCACGTTGTTGGTTTCTATTAATTTATAGCGTAATGTGTCTGGAGAGCGTTTTGTACAAATCGGGTCTCAAGTACATGTGAAAATATTATGTATCTTTGAAAGTAGGGGTAGCTTACCATTCATTCAGTCTATTCAGGCCACTCTGGTAAAAAGGTTCCCTGAAATGAATATGAGACGAAAGCAGATATTAAATTTTTCTTTTATCATCAAAATATGACTAATAGAAATAATTTACTATTGTAAGGGTTCAATTGGCGCGGGTAGATTTTGGCGGCCCCTGGCGGCCATTTTGTTTTGGTGACAATTGTCAAATCTTTTGCTTATTATTCAGTTGCTTATGCCAAATCACCATGGCAGGTTACACGATTGAACAGCGCGTACAAATGATAAAACTTTATTATCAAAATAAGTGTGGAAGAGGATCCCAATTTCGGGCGAAAAATCATCTTTAGCGACGAGCCGCATTTTTGGATGAATGACTTTGTTAACAAACATAATTAATTATGGGACGACACAAACCCACACGAGGTTCACCAGGTGGTAATGCATCCTCAAAAAGTTACGGTTTGGTGTGGATTTTGGGCCGGCGGCGTCATTGGTCCGTATTTTTTCGAAAACGACGTTGGTGAGGCGGTCACTGTCAACGGCAAGCGCTACAGAACGATGATAACCAATTTTTTTTTGCCCACATTGAACCATATGGACCTAGACGACATGTGGTTTCAGCAGAATGGCGCTACGTGCCACACAGCGGACGCCACGATTGACATTCTGCATGAGCGATTTGAGACTAAGGTTATCTCTCGCAGGGGTGATGTGAATTGGCCACCAAGGTCATGCGATTTAACCCCGCTAGACTTCTTCTTGTGGGGTTTTTTGAAGTCGCAGGTCTATGCAAATAAACCACAATCCACCGATGCCCTGAAGGCGAACATAACACATGCCATCGCTCAAATTCAGGAGGATCTATGCGGAAAAGTCATTGTAAATTGGACCACTCGGATCCGTGCCACTGTGAGAAGCCGAGGCGAACATTTGAATGATATCATCTTCCATACTTAATGGCATATATGGGCCTTTTAAATAAATAAAAAAAATTGTTGATACCTCATACGCAGCTTGTTTAATTTCGTTTCAAAATCTACCCGCCCTTATTGAAAAACCCTTCTTATATAAAACCAAGTAGCAAGGCAATTTTCACAATGATTCATTGTTTCAGTTCAGCGATTAAGTATTAAAAATTTATGCAACCTGAGCATTTCAAGAAATATGGTGGATCCGGATTTTTGATTAATAAATAATTCAGGTTACTCTTAGGGGAGACGGCAGCTGCGCGGAACTGAAGCGCATTTTCGAATTTCATTATTAGTACGTAAATACAAAAAATACATTCTTCATTTTTTCTCAAGGCGGGTGTACGTAGTATGAAGAACAGAAGAGCATGTATGAGAAGGGTGTGAGTGAAGTAAGGGAGATTTATCAGGATCTTCCAGGTGGCGATTGATAGTCTCTGCCTATCCCGCTGTGGACGTAGAGGCGTGAATATATGTGTGTATGTATGTAAGATCTGGGTTCACGCGGTTTTCACATTGAGAACTAATAATAAACGCTCACGGTTAATATATGTATACGGTTATCACAATTAACTGTAATGAACTCATGTTCATAATACTAGTCGCTAAAAGTTTTATTTAATGTATCCCGGTGAATGTGAACATATTGATAACTGTGATAATTTAACTATGTCATATAGTCAAATAGAACCATACGAGTACACATAGTCGTAAACTCAAGTTTAAATAATTACACATGATGCCATGGTCAAAAATGAGTTATAACAGATGACACTGTAGTCACTAATAAAATGGTGGTCTTAAATACGTATCTTTGTGAATTATATTGTAATGTCAAATAAAACATTAAAACAACATTTGAAATGAAATTATAATTTTATATAATTATTTAAATGAGTTTATTTACAATGAAAAGATTTAAAATAAATTAGGTAGTTACGAAAATAATTTAATTATATACTGTTCAATTTTATATAAGTCATTGTAGGCATATAAAATCATATTGGCGCAAGCATACCATAATTATTAACTTTGTGTCAGTCACTTGTAAAAAATATTATTAGATTCAGCTGCCTCTTGCAATAACTCCCCCATGAAGAAAATTTTTGTAGTTCATCTTGAACTTTCAATCAATCAGCTATATCAATCCACTCACTGCTGTATGTAGGCCTTCCCAAGATAATGTCACTTGTGGCCTTCATCCAGTCACTAGATAAAGACCTTTTTCAGATCATCAGTTCACTTAGCTGAAAGAGTTTTACACTACGTTTACCGAGACGCGGCCTTCTTTCAAGAACATCTTTGCTCCAACTGTCGTCGGCTCACCGCCATTTCAGATTGCAACATCAATAGACAATGATCTACAAATTTGGTTCTCTGGCGGAGTCTTGTTTCAGACTCTGTCCCTTAATGAGATAACTGGCACCAAACACTGTCGGTTAGCGAGCCCAGCTGTTTTGTTCTACATCTCAGCTCCGTAGGTCATTAGAGGTAGGATTTAACTTCGTAAATATGAAATTAAATGAATACTAGAATCCTAATTATTTAGAGTTGCATGATCAAAAGCACCCAGACGAAATTATAAGATATTTGCCAATTTTTCACCACAATATTGCATCAGTCTTCAATATAAATATTTTTTTCATAGACTTATATTCACAGATAAGCTAGTACTGGACTCTATAGCTTCTTACAATGTTAATTAGTTTTAGATCCAACTCCTAATAAGTTGTAGACTTCAAGTACTTATTGGTTTGTTAGCAATCGCTTCTAAAGCTGCAGCTATCCTGTAAATTAAAGATAACATATACAGCACAGCTAATCTATTGGAAATTTATCTCAACAATGGAATTTAACCCAGCACCTGCCTGTTTTGTATCTTTAGTGATACTATCACATCCATATACACACTTCAGAAGCATTATCTCTTATGGAGGAGTCAGAAATATGATCATCAATATAATAGCAGAGTTAGTGATTCTGAGGCTACTTAACACTCACACATCATCTAGATAGAAGCTCATACCCCATATACAAGCACTGATCTGGATCAGAATACCACTTATCATTTTAGAAAAATCATAGTCATTCAGTAAAATACTAATCACAGTTTGCTAGCAGGTCAATGGTTTGTGGAGTAGCTAAAGTGCAAGCAAGGAACTTGTTAGTGGAGTAGCTAAAGTGTCTAATTCAATTACAGAATTTTACCTCGTATGAGCTACACTTAGATAAGTTTACTTTAGCAGTGGTGCATATTGCACTTTTTTAATAGCAAAATATTATGCAAACAGAATAATAACCCATTTACCTATTTAAAGCTGCTATTTTCTGGGCTTTGTATTCTCTATCAACTTCCAATTTTTCCCTTTCCAAGCTTAGTAGTTCTTCATCAAAGGACACTGCAAGATAAATTACACATTCATATTATATTTATTTCCTTCAATATCTTTTGAGGTAGACAGAAGCTTGGCGATACAATATCTCCTTGTTCACCTTGAGAGGTTGTCATTGCATTGAATTGGAATTAAAAAGCGAGCTGTTAGATAGTCAAATGACCAATAATAAATAATTTTACATACCTTTAGTTTGTATTTATTACTACAGGCATCTTTTTAGTAACAATAAATTCAACATGTGTTTCATGTAACTTTATAATCTACTTACTGCCTTTGAAATAGGATTATTTAGTTAAATATGGGACATTTTACAGTTCATAGTAATTTCTTTCTACTTACATTTATTTTTGGAAGGAGCAATACTATCATCACAATATTTCTTTACATTTGGAGCATATTCACTGAATTCTTGGCTAGGATCAATATTGTCACTAGTACCACCTTCATTTTGCTTTTTAACTCTTTTCTTGGCATTCATAATTTAGTTATTGTAGTATCTGCAATAAAAGAACCATGAAACACTTAAAGAACTTGCAATTGCAACAAATTTATCAAATACAGTATGAACAGTATTTCATCAGCAGTTCAGAAAGTAACTCATTTAACTACTCCTCATTGGAGGAGGACCTTAAGAAGCTAAGCAAAGGACGTCAGGCTGACTCGAATGATGATAGTGTCATAGGAACAAGATGATTACAAGTCACCTTTCCCATCAAAACAATACAAACACTTTTTGTCGAAGATAATTTTAAATTGATACAAAAGTGAAATAAATATAAATGAGTCCTTGTGAGAACTTGCGTAGCATTAAAATAGAACATAGCATGAATACTTACATTAATTATATTATCTTTTCTATACAACTGTTTTCTATTTACTTAATAATATAACCGGCTAGAACTACAACCAAACGGTTTATTTATTTATCAATAGAGTACCCGCCACATAAGGTGGCAGTTGGAGGCGTCGCCACAGTCGCGTAATCCAGTGTTGCCAGTAAACACGCCAAAACTAGCACTCACTGAGCCATACGGCTCGATACATTATATTGAGGTTTCATTTGTAACGATCTTTGGTTGCAGAGCTATAAACTCAAATAAAACAAATTAATATACCAAAGTCAAAAGTCAAAATAATTTTATTCAAAATAGGCCCTATCATAAGCTCTCTTTGAAAGTTATTTTATGATCTAAGTACAAATTAAAAAAACTATATATTGACAAAAGGAATATATATGAGTGAAGTGGAAGGGCGGTTACGTAGGGGCCGGCCTAATAAGACATATATGTAACAGTCAGATAGACGCTATATTGAAAAAAGGTGACGTTAGGAGTACCTATAACCGCCGAGAGTGTATTAGAGAATGTATGAATGTCAATGAAGCGAAAGTGGTCTGTCAGGATCGGGACAAATGGGGATCCGTGATCTCTGCCTACCCCTCTACAGGGAATCAGGCGTGATGTGTATGTATGTATGTAAAAAAACTATTTCAAACATGGCACTGAGCATTGTCTTTATATATTTTTACCGAGGTTAGTTCACCAACCATTTCGGCTGCTCAAGATGCCACGTCATGAAGACCACGACCGCTCTGATAAGAGCGTAACGATTGAGAAGAAGAAGTTCAGCGGAGACCCTTGGAGAAGAACTAACAAGAAACTCCAGAAATCAATTTATTATAATCACCCTTAACAAACATAAAAATTACAAAGAGTGGGTAAAAAACACAACGCTGGTAATACTAAATTTACCTTTCATACAAAATAACACGCAATGGCGGAAATGTCAAATTTAGTTCCAAGTTTGGCTACTGCCACCTTATGTGGCGGGTACTCTAGAGTACACGCCACATACGGTGGCAGTTGGAGGCGTCGCCACAGTCGCGTAATCCAGTGTTGCCAGTAAACACGCCAAAACTAGCACTCACTGTGCCATACGGCTCGATACATTATATTGAGGTTTCATTTGTAACGATCTTTGGTTGCAGAGCTATAAACTCAAATAAAACAAATTAATATACCAAAGTCAAAAGTCAAAATATTTTTATTCAAAATAGGCCCTATCATAAGCTCTCTTTGAAAGTTATTTTATGATCTAAGTACAAATTAAAAAAACTATATATTGACAAAAGGAATATATATGAGTGAAGTGGAAGGGCGATTACGTAGGGGCCGGCCTAATAAGACATATATGTAACAGTCAGATAGACGCTATATTGAAAAAAGGTGACGTTAGGAGTACCTATAACCGCCGAGAGTGTATTAGAGAATGTATGAATGTCAATGAAGCGAAAGTGGTCTATCAGGATCGGGACAAATGGGGATCCGTGATCTCTGCCTACCCCTCTACAGGGAATCAGGCGTGATGTGTATGTATGTATGTAAAAAAACTATTTCAAACATGGCACTGAGCATTGTCTTTACATATTTTTGCCGAGGTTAGTTCACCAACCATTTCGGCTGCTCAAGATGCCACGTCATGAAGACCACGACCGCTCTGATAAGAGCGTAACGATTGAGAAGAAGAAGTTCAGCGGAGACCCTTGGAGAAGAACTAACAAGAAACTCCAGAAATCAATTTATTATAATCACCCTTAACAAACATAAAAATTACAAAGAGTGGGCAAAAAACACAACGCTGGTAATACTAAATTTACCTTTCATACAAAATAACACGCAATGGCGGAAACGTCAAATTTAGTTCCAAGTTTGGCTACTGCCACCTTATGTGGCGGGTACTCTACCAATGAATGCGTACGGTTACATGCAAGCAACACTTTAACAAATGACAAGATATTTAAGGGGTTCTACGAGCGAGTAGTTGATTCGTATTGTGAGGTAAAATAAGAAGAAATATATAGACAAAGAAGAAAGAAAACAGGATCTTTCGTTTTCGTGGTAATCAACAGTCCGTCAGTCCAGTCAGTAAACCTATCCCGTTAGCGTTAGTAAAGGCTCCAAGTGGATACTCCAAAACAGCGATCAAAAGCAATGAAAAGAAGGAAAGGACATTTTAATTCTCGTTTACAGATGCTGACTATTGCTATAATAATTATATCAATCACATAATATCAATGCGATCAATGCTTAGACTAACTGAGGTTCTTTCCATGTTCTCTTATAGCCATTACTATGTCAATAAATAAAAAATGTATTCAATGAATAAATAAAAAATGTATTTTTCAAAATATTATTTAGATAGATGAAAAGATTTATTTAATTAAGTTTTATTGTCGATAAAGTTTTACTTAAATATTGTGCTGTTAAAGAATAAATTAGCTCTTGTAAATAAATAAGCATTTTCAAAGTTCTCTGAGTTACAAATAATTGATAATGCTAGAAATATTCTCATGGGTAGGTGCAATTTTAAATTTACTGCTGAATCCAACAAATTCTTCGTATATCAAAATGACTCTTTATTGTAGGGTGCAAACTCGCATGGACAGCTCGGACAAAATGTTATCAGTGAACAAGTGGAAACTCCCACCAAGATAACCGGATTGTTTAATGATGTAAAGGAAATAGCCTGTGGCGGTGGGCATTCCTTGCTATTGGATGGACAGGGCAACCTTTATTCTTGTGGATGGAATCATAAACTGCAATTGGCCCAGCCTAGTGATGTATTTGAGTTCACTAGAGTATGGAGCTTAAGTGGAATAATATTCAATAGAATTGTATGTGGCTGGGATTTTAGTTGTGGAGTTACTGATGATCATTTCCTCTTTGTTTGGGGTTCCAATAGCCATGGCCAGCTTGGTCTCCCTAGGGATCACTTTAAAGAATCAGTAAAACCTATTAGATTGCAAGTCAACGCCTGTTCGGTATCTATGGGATTGAGACATACGGCTATCATCAACTCTAAAAATGAAATTTGGATAACAGGCTGTGGAAAGTATGGACAATTGGGTCTGGGTAAAGAAAAGTTGTCTACTGATAGGTTTGAAAAGGTTTGTTAATAAGTTTTGTAACTAATACAAAAAATCCTTTTGTGTTCTAGCACCATAAACAATATAACTAATGTAAAAATTAATGAGAACTAAATATGTATATCGTCTGTGCGCATTCAAAAACCGATATGTGCTTTTTTACGTTTTTTTCCTTTTTACATCTATTTACTCGGTAAACCCTGATACGCGTCCCTGTGAAACCCGATTTATGATATTTCCAAAATTGCGCACTTTAACAAATAAAAAATGACGTGTTTTTTGTTTTCATTATTTTTATTAATCAATAAAATAAACAGTTTTTTGTGCCTCCTGAAAAGTTGTCTTTTATCACATATCGGATTTTGAATACGCACTGACGATATAGTAGTCTCTTCTATCTTTCTGTAACTAAATTTCATAAAAATCCTCTTTTTTCTTACAAAATCATTTGTTACACTACACTCACACATATATTTGGCTTTCAGGTATTAAAAATAGGTGAAATCAGTCACATTGCATGTGGACAAAACCATACTCTAGCTTGGAGTTCCACTGAAAAAGCTCTCTACGTTTGGGGTGACAATAAACATGGACAATTGGTGCTAAACACTGAAAAGTATAAAAGAGTGTTTAACCCCCAAAAGATAGATATAGATGTCAGACAAGATGTTAAAAAACTAATAAGTGGCTGGACCAACTCATTGCTATGGCTACAAAATGGAAAATTGCTTACATGGGGTAGAAATAACTACGGCCAGTTAGGGTGTGATAATAATGATAGTTTTGGTACTATTGTTCAAATTTATTTACCAGGTAATTTTCATTGAATTGATTTATTATGCTGTTGCTAATTTAATTTCTTGTGCTTGATGAAATTATTATTAAATGTAGAATCTGCTTGTATAATTAAATGCATTGTGTTGTGGCTATGTATTAGAAACAGATGGTTGAATCCATCCAAAAAACAAATTTCTAATTTTTACCAGGATATTTCTTGAAATAAGGTCACATGGCCCAGCACCGGCCCCAATCAGTCACGCACTGTTCGGAACAGTCTGTTCCTTCAGTAAAATCTATATTTGATGTAACCAAAGACCTTAACACTTCAGCTGATGGACTAGGTCTTAATTGGATTAATATTTTCCCTTTTTTCCAGATGAAAGAGAGATCAAGGACATAGCCCTTGGTTCAGAGCATACTATTTGTTTGGCCAATGACAACACATTATGGGCTTGGGGCTGGAACGAACATGCAAACACAGGCACTAGTAGTGCAGAATCTGTGTTCAAACCAACCATGGTACCTATTGCTTTAGGTAACAATAGCATTATCAAACAAATATATGCTGGAGGGGGGCATAACTTTATAGTGACTGAAAAAGTTACAAATGTTCAAGATAACAGTAATGAGCTAGAAAAAACAAGTGAAGAATAAGTGAAAACGTATTTATAAGTATTTATCTAGTCCATTCAGAATAAATATAGGTGCTATCTTTGTGTTGTTATAATATACTTTATTCAGTTAATTGTTTGTATGTATGTATTATAAAATCAATGAAATAAACAATCTTTTGAATACAATTCTTATTTATTTCTCTAATACAATTACATTGTATGTAAAATTAGAATACTGGTAAGTTGAAACAACCTCATTTGCTTACAATTTTCTATTACTTCATGGAAAATTACATAAATTTCAAATCAGGAAAATAAGTGACTGATAAGCGTTACATACAAAAGCATAAATTGTTGAATTTAAGACTAGAATATGGCCTTAAGTATGATTCAAGCAGAGTTGTAGAAAAGAAAACCAAAAAAAATACATGGATGCAGGAAATATCAAAAATCCTTGTTTAGTCAATGCATTCAAATTGAAATGAAAATATCAAAATTAGTATGAATATAGAATGCAGTTTAATTTTATACTAAATGAAGTTTTAGTTTGCACATAGAAATTAATATTTAACTTAAATGCAACATTTATTCTGGAAGATCCCTTATATTTGGATACACATTTTCAACAACATATTGGGTATATTTCATATTTATTGGCAATCAATTTTACTGTATGCCATAACAAATTCGTGGGATTTACGAAGTTGTGCTACCTTCTCTTTTCACCCTTTCTGCGCTTTTCTTTCTTTTCCTCTTTTTGCTGCTTTTGTTTCTCCCTGAAAAGGAAAATATATTAAATTACTTCTAGCATAACTAGTTTATCACAAGAATTTATAATTTATTTCTTCCCTCAAATCATACTTTCAGGTTGTGAAAATAAGCCATTGTTTTTTCTTTTATTACATTCAGCTGTACATACACACTATTTCCCCAGTTACATGTCCCCAGTTATCCCAATAAAGCATTTTTTTCTGTAATGTTTTCATATCAAAATATAATGATCTTAGGAAAATAAGTAAAATCAAAGATTATGACATAAAATCAATTGTAGTAAAACGTGACATGGCCTTGTCAACTGATTGTAGTAAGGTCACTCGGGGAAAATGCGTCTATGGGGCTATTACGACTATCTTTAATAAATTGAAAGATATGCAAAATCATACACCTAGAGATCCCGCCATATAAATTGGCAGTTGGGGACCGTCTAAAATGACCTCTTTTAAAGATATGTTTATATCCGAACGATTATTGATCCTACAAAGATTTGAAAACACAAATATCACAGCTAAATAGTTAATGAATATTTCAGTATCACACATTTCTCACAAAACATTATAGTTACTGTGTAATGAGACCTCAAAGTCAAATATTTCAAAAATGGTACGCATTTACCCCGAGTGACCTTATTAGTAACTAGGAAAGGGCATTTTAATATTTTTATTTGTCTTTCAATAATGGGTTAGACTTACCTATCTTCTTTATCTTTGTCTTTCTTCTTCTGAGCCTCTAAGCGAGCATTTTCTCTTCTCTCCTTCGCCGCTGCCGCTACAACAGCTGCATTTGTATTCTTAACTAAATCACCACCATCATCACTATCCTCTAAATACTCCTCATTTTCCTGTAAATTATATTTACACATAGCTGAGATAGTGACTTAAATAATAAAATGTGTATTGAATACAATAATAAAATGTATTTGATATTTGGGACAGTCACTAGGACAATAAGTTATGTATTTAATTGCAAAAGATCATAGAGTATCATGAGTAAACATGTGCCTATTGGCACTAAATATTTACAAGACAAAATTTTTAAGTACTTAGAAAAAAAAAACTCAGTGTGTAGAAGTGGTAGAGCTCTGAAATTAAATATAAAGGTTATTTAAAACTGAGGATGTAAACCTATTCTTGTTAGTACCTAGCCATATTCTAACGCTATTTTTACTTAGGTAACCAAAGTTAAGCATTGGTCAGTCATCAACTGATCTGACTGATGGGTGTCCATCTGGATGATCATGCTGGGGAATTGGGTGAGATAAATATCTATCAGTAGTCAGTGTGTTAAGGACCAAACTTTTATACTTTGGAGTGGCCAAAGACTCTAACAGTGAATAAAGTAGGTTTTTCTGTTGGTACCTTATTTTAGAATAAATGTGATATAAATATTGAAGTACCTCATTATCTGACATTTGACTATACTGAGCTAATATGGCTTCTCGAATTTTTTTCTCCTCTTCCGTATATTCTCTTCGTGTAGTCGTAGCAAGAGACTGAGATTCCAATAACTTAGTAAGCTTTTCTTCGACATCATGGTCCGAAAGAGCTCCCGAAGGCTGGTCTTTCGGTTGACAGGCGTCCCATTTATCAATTATTTCAGTCACATGTTTGATTATATCACTCTCCTGGAAGTTATTGTTGCGTTTACTAAGTTTTCTAGAAAATATAAGGTTTCGTATAAAATAAGAATGATACCTAAAGATTCATTATAGGTAGACACCAACTTACCACAAATTCTGAAAGTATGCCTTCGAGAGCACTTTTCTTTTCATCCAAGGGTTCATCTCCATCTAGGATACCTGATATATAAGATCCAAATACGCCTTCATCAGTGTTTAAGGATTTTAATTTATTATTTAACCACGGGCCAAATTCGTCCAACGCCGCCGCCATTGCAGCTTTTTTTTATATTATTTTTTTAGACGTAAGGTACATTGCCATAGAAATTTGCCAATTTTTTTTTTATGATTTAGTTACCATTTTTCCTTTCGATCATATAAACTCCTTAAACTTGAAAGAGTATAAAAGATACGGATTCATGAAGGGAATTATCACGCTATGTTTAGAGTCTCGAAAATTATGTTGGGTATTTTAATTCCTTGATTTATCTTAAAGACTCGTGTAGCCAAGGTTTGAATAAAAAAACAAAATAATGTTTGTCACGACACGAAAGAAACTGACAGACGACAGTAGCTACAAGAAACGAACAAAAATACAATTTAGCTTCGTTTACTATTATTTAGATAAAAGAAGCTTTTGTGAACTGCAAGAAAATGTCTGCTCGTTACGATAGAGCTATTACAGTTTTCTCTCCTGATGGGCACTTATTACAAGTCGAATATGCTCAAGAAGCTGTGAGGAAAGGTTCTACTGCGGTAAGTTATTCGCTTGTAGGTTATGATTACACAGCATTATTTTATATTATTTAAATAATTTCTCATTTATCAGGTTGGAGTAAGAGGTAACAATGTTGTGGTATTGGGTGTTGAGAAGAAGTCCGTTGCTAAACTGCAAGAAGAAAGGACTGTTCGAAAGATATGTTTACTGGACGATCATGTAGTCATGGCGTTTGCCGGCTTGACAGCCGATGCTCGCATTCTCATCAACAGAGCCCAAATCGAATGCCAATCACATAAGCTGACCGTAGAAGACCCCGTAACATTGGAATACATCACCCGATACATAGCTGGACTTAAGCAAAAGTATACTCAGAGCAATGGTCGAAGACCTTTCGGAATTTCATGTCTCATCGGTGGTTTCGATTATGATGGTCATCCTCACTTGTTCCAAACTGAACCATCAGGGATTTACTATGAATGGAAAGCTAATGCTACTGGCCGCTCTGCAAAGACTGTCAGAGAATTTTTAGAGAAGAATTACACAGCAGATGCTGTTAACACTGAAGAAGGAGCTGTCAAAGTAAGTATGAATTAATATACAACTAACATGCTAAATCACATATAAGACTACTAATTCAGAGAATATAATCCATACCCAACTAATATTTCTGTTATAAATCCGATTGTGCTGTTGAAGGATTAGTAAAATATCTTTGCTGTATCTGAGGCACCAACTTTTCTCAATATTAAGTATATTGAAAATTTGTAATAAATATTTTGGAAACCTATTTATATACCTACCTCTATATGTAGTTAACATCTAGTCTATTGGTTGGAGTAACTCCAGCAGGATAGGATACTGACCATCATTTTAATATTGAGAATATACATTGGTACTAAACAATCCTTTTTAATTTCAGCTTGCCATCAAGGCCCTGTTGGAAGTAGTACAGTCAGGGCAGAAGAACTTAGAAATAGCAGTAATGAGACACGGAAGGCCCATGCAGATGCTGGATTCTGACACCATCAACTCCTACGTCTCTGTCATTGAGAAAGAAAAAGAAGAGGAAGCTGAGAAAAAGAAGCAAAAGTAATAAAATACCAAGATGTCTCTTCTCACAATATATTTACTTTTCTAAGATGTTTTTCATTTTAAGTCAGTATTAAAAGAAATCAACATTTCTCTAAGAAACTTAAACTTTATGCTTCATACAGTAAGAAAATATATCCTAAAGAATAGTATTTAAGAATTCAATAAATCAATGGTTTTAGATATTTGTGAATATAGTTCTTTCACTTCTGATCCAAATTCTTGGGTAACTGTTTTGTTCGTGATGAAATCATTGAACATGCTTTCCCATTCAACATGGTAGTCATTGGAGTAATTGCCGTTTACCTGAAATTATACTAAATTATTTAATATTTACTTATATTCTCATAAGTTGAAACAAATTTTATGTTACTTAAACAAAATATATGTTATCCTTAATTTCAATGTCATACAAGATAAAAGCTTAGAAGATATTCATACATACAATACAAGCCCTGTTTTCCTAAAAGGGTTAGGCAGAGACCACAGATCCCCAAGTGTCCTGATCCTGACAATCTCATACAAAACGTTTACAGCTTAGAAAATCAACACTAAAATAGCTGATGAGTATTGTATGGCATCTTACCTCAGCAATTGCAATACCAGAATCATTCATGATAGGTAATTCACAATTGAGATAATTTTGAATCTGTGCATTCTGTAATGCGTGTTCATTTTTCACACTTCTCAAATCCTCATTGTTGATATTAAAACCTTCAAGTAGTCCCGACTGGCTATCATTTTTCTCAATGATATTTGGCGCTGTATAGTGAGGTACATTGACAACTTCTGGAGTAGGCAGCTGTGGTGAAATATTTGTATTCTGAATGTGCCTGTAAATTAATTTGCCTATTTAAAGAGATATTTCAAGGATAAAAAAGTTAAATTAAACCTTAATATTTCCTCATTTTTATATCATTTATAACTATGAATATTTACAAAAACATTGAGAAAACAAGATAGATTTAAACAGAATACTACATGTTTAAGATAGTAAGAAAATTGTTATCTTACACAATATCATCTTGAACTTTGTTAGGTGTTACATTCAACTTCTGAACATTCAGGTCCACAGGTTTAATTGCAGGTGGTACTAGGAGGAAAAGAAAATGATTTAGGATTGGATGTGAAAAGGAAGGTGGGATTAAAATCTTTTGAAATATAGGGATTCTTACCTGTTTGAACTTCTGGCTCAAACTCAGTAACAATCCAACTGATTTCATTTGAACTATTGTCATTGAAATCCTCAATTGTTTCTTCTGCAAAGAATTTGATAATTCATGAAAACAATATAATGATATAGAAAGTACCTTTTAAATATACATATATTCATAAACCTTGTTGATTACTTTTGGCTTAAATACTGAGTTTGCAAGATATTAAACAGTCAGCAAGAGTTACTTGTAAGAATAATTTCTGATAAATGTTGAGTTTAGAAATACTAATGCACCAACCATCATTATAGTATTGAAAACTTAAATTTGATAATGGGTTGTCAATAAGACTGTTTTGTGCTGCTTTGCAGAGTGCCATTTGAAACATTTGTCTAGACTTCTGCAGTGGTGACAAGTTGTTTGGCGACTGATCTTCTGAATATGCAATCTGTAACACATAAGAGCTAAAGATTTTGTATCATTATTAAATTCTTAATAAAGGTACATATAGTATATCTTACATTAATTTGGAATGGACATTTAATAGATAAAGCCTTCCTGTTAATCTTGTTCAGCAGTTCTGGTCTTCCATACTGAAAATTACAATGAGCATACTCATGCATATATGGATTGCTAGAATTACAAAGAGGATCTTGCAAATGGGATGTAACTTTTTTGAAACCATACAAATTTAATTGTCTTACAAAACTAGAAATGTTAGATGTCTTGAATATTGAATGATCACATTGCAAATAATGATGAAGCCTTCTGTAATTTAATAATATTGTTTTGCCTGTTCTTCCCCACAATATTGCATCAATGCGAAGATTCAAGAGATACCATAACTTTTGCGGGAAACGCATTTGGTACATAGAACTTTTATAATCTTGCATTGAAGGCAAGCAGTACTAGTGCTCAAGAAAGTAAATTATTTTCGGGTTCAAGAAATAAAATCCTATTTTTAAATATATTTAAAGCCGCGCGCGTCTCGCTTGATTTTTGACGTGACGTTCTCTATATCATAATGATTGCTATTGACAATATGTTGGTTGATGGTAGTCTATCATTTAATTTTATAGGATTTAACATACTACTGAAGGTTTTATGGTAATTCAAATGAATTAGGAGTAAAACGTACTTTTTGTTTCTAAAATTCATATTAAATTATTCTGTAGCACGAAAAGTTACAGGCTTGAAATTTAGCATAGTTCATATAATACAATACAATATAACAATAATTGTTGTACATCTTATCTAAATAACTCTAACGTATTTATTTATAATACATAAAACATCATATTTAAATAGTTAAAGCTCTTTTAATATTCGTGGCGAATTGCTCGCACAATTATTTTCGCAGTGATGATTTATTATAATTGGTTGCCAGAAGCTTTTGCAACCGCAAAATGATATACTACTATTTACAAACGGCAGGTTTAACTGATTTATCACATAATATCCGTGATACTAAAGTAATGTTTGAAATAGGCTGATTACCTTTTACTAGCAAAATTACTGTTATAGTAATGACTTGATAAATAGCGCGATTGAATGGAAAATTGGAAACCGACGATTGGTCGTATCGGTTCGGTTTCGATTTGTTAGTAATTTTATTTCTTTACTATTATAAATAGTTGTGTTTCTCATTTATATTAGATTTAAGTTTTTCAACTAATCTTTAGCAAACGTTGTTACGTGTTCCGTGAAGACTGATTTTATTTGTTATTTACAATCAAAAAGTTTTCTCAACTTTTATTGACTCAGCATTCCTATGCTTACAATACAACAAAGAAAAAATGGAAAAACCAAGGTACATAAATGTGATTTTCTTTGAAAACTTAACATAATTACTATATAATATCAATTATAATGTACATTTTATCCAATAATTCTCTTAAAATGAGATCTTTTCAATCTCAAAATTGTTAATCATTTCTGAATAAGATAAAATACCTACATTATATTATCTATTATTTGTAGATTTTCCATGTTGGTGCTGGAACCCGGAGAAATTTATTTTGAAGACTACTCATGTACAATGAAAAAATCATCAAACTCAGCTCCTATGCAAGGCAGATTGAAACTCTGTTCAAAATCTCTAGTCTTTGAACCAACTGATTGGTGTTACCCTCTTCTGAAATTACAATTTAAAGATTGCATTGAGTTATGTGTATCAAAGCAAGAACCAGTGGAAAATGCTATTAAAGTTAACATAAAGCAGTATGCAGAATTGCTGGAAGACAATATATTGGCTCCTTACAAGTTTATTTATGAACAAAATGAGTTTTATTTTATTTTTCATTTTGCTCTCGCTGAGGAATGCTTGGAGCAAATGTTACAGCTTCAAAGAGCCTCTACCCTACATGCCCCAGAACACAATAGCATGGTGGCAACCATCCTACATTCTAGATATATGAGAATGGTTTTTGATCCAGTAATGATGGATGACTTCACAGAGGAAATACTTTGTGAATTTCAAGTTGATAAGATCTCTCCTTTAGTTAGACATCAGGGAAAGTTAGCCATTACTCCAGTCAGCCTGTATTATCAGCCATTCAATAATATAGAAAGGGTAAGCTATGTTCCTTCGTTGTATGGAGTTTAGTAGCTTGGCTTGGCTAAGCCTAGGGCAACATGTTATTAACAAATGAACCTACAGTTAAGTGCCTACATTTAACAATTTAGATGTTCAGATATACCAAATTGAGTTCATGAGAACTCGATGATTTATTTGCACTTCTTATCTTAAAAACAATACATTTTTGTTGTTGTTGATCTAACTATCTCTTAGCATCAGTAAAAGTGTGTATCTATATAACAATGACTTGAGATAATAAAATCTGACATCTTCCAAGCCTCTGATTATTCTAGTCATGATTTGATGTTATATTGTAATTAAATTTTCAGATGCCTGTCTTAAAAATGAAATTATCAAATATCAGAAGAATTTACAAAAGAAGGTTTTTGCTTCGGCATGTTGTAAGTACACCCTATCAATTGGCTTGATATATCTTACAATATACAAAGAACAATACGGATGGTAGCATTTTATTCAGATCCTCAACCCCAGTACCTCTCTACTATCAGTAACATTCAGTGCTTGTAAATGGCATAATGGTTGACCACCTCTTGGAGCTGACTTTCAGGGTTTGATGAGGTGGCCATAGAATCAATAACTCTGCAAGTTTAAGAGATGACTATTTTAAATCTGACTACATCAAATAACAAAAATTATGTGACATTGATGTATGTACTTTAAATTTTGATTTCCAGGGTCTCGAAATTTACTCTACAAAAGACAGTACAGTGCCTCATATTTACTTAACATTCCAATGTGAAGAAGACAGAGATATGCTCTTTGATTTACTTGAGAATTCTGATAATGTGAAGTTAGAGAGAGTACATCCTGAGGAGATGACGTTGCAGTGGCAGAATGGGATCGTTTCCAATTATGACTACTTGGTGTATTTAAACTGGTATGTATGCCAATCTCCATGCAGGTTGTATATAAATACTATCACCACCTCAATATTAGTGCTTAATGTGACAAAAGTGATATTATACCTGCAAGGTTCTGTCCACCCTGAAAGGGGTTATAGGATGTGAATGTACATTTGTTAAAATATAATTCTCTTACTGTCCGTCAATGCAATAAATTGAGCTGGCAAAAAGTTGCTTACCTTCCACCAAAATTCTATAATAAAGCATTACAACTTTATCAATATGCATCTTAGTGTTTACTGATTGGCTATCCAAAACCAAAGCCTAGTAAGAGCCATTTAGAAAACTTTACAGGAGAAGCAAATCAAACTCAATTATGTGCCTGTCCAAAAGTATAAATTTATAAAAGCAATAAGTATAACCTTTAGTTCTGAGTGTGTTAAAGCAGATAATCTTATTGCATTGGACACAGTTTTATAATAAATTAAAAAAGATCGAAAAAAACGGACTTGAAAATAAAATGGCCTTTACTAGGTTTTGGACAGCCGTGATGTCATTTGATGAATACTTATAAAAATATTCTTATTTCCAGCCTAGCAGATAGAAGCAAGAATGACCTGACACAATATCCAGTTTTTCCCTGGGTAGTAGCAGACTATACATCTGAATATTTAGATCTGGAGAAGGCAGAGACTTTCCGGGACCTTTCTAAGCCAATGGGGGCGTTAAACCCAGAAAGACTGCAGAAACTACTAGATAGGTATAATGAAATGAATGATCCTAAATTTATGTACGGATCTCACTATTCGGCACCTGGTCTGGTCTTGTTTTATTTGGTAAGTACATTGTATTAATTATTACTATCCCATATCACCTACAATTTAAATAAGTAACCTGTTGCTTTTTTCCTAGTATGTTGTAGCCAAGGTTTTGCTAGATATTATTGGGTTATAGCTAACATACATACACATCACGCCAGGTTCCCTACAGAGGGGTTAGTAGAAATCACAGTTATCCAATCACGGATTGCCATTTGTCACAACTTTGTCCTGTCAAACCACATCCGCTTCATTGACATCTAAACCTCCTCACATACATTCGGCAGTTATAGCTATTTCTATTGTCACCCTTATTCAGTATGTCGTCTATTTGTTGTCATACACTCTATTATTAATGTATTTATTGCTTATTATCTTTGTAACATTTAATATGCTTGTATGAATTATCTCTTACTGGTAACTATGCTTTTTTACAGGTGAGAAAGTATCCTCAATACATGCTCTGTTTACAAAACGGAAGGTTCGATCATCCAGATAGAATGTTCAACTGTGTTGCTGATGTTTACAATAACTGTTTGAGGAACATGTCGGATTTTAAAGTAAGCCTTCATTTATATTAACTTTTCTAGCATAGTTAATATGATGTAGGTAGCAAAAACCTTTTAAGCAATATAGGCTTTAGAAACACCTTAGTCACCTTTTACGACATACCAGGGAGGCGATTACTATTATTCCTAAATTCCCAGCTTGCAGCAACGTAATTGGAATGCAAACTAGCTGTTTTTCTTCCGTCATGTCGTAGGAAGGGATTAGAATGATTTAGAATCCATCAAGTGATGGAGTAACGACCTGATAGCAATAATTATTTCTCAGTAATGCTACCACAACTCCGACAAAAGACCCAGTATATAAATATTATTATGCCATGGTTCAGTCTGCTTTGAAATGGATTAGATGTCTGTTAATTTATATGTTTGTCAAAACTTCTCCATAACAAAAAATCTGCAAGTCCATGTGTGGCTCTTATTATAAATAAACATAAACATACGCTTCACGACTTGTGTATACACATTCCCTTATTTATTATGGCGGGGTAGTCAGAAGCTGGAATGCCCATCTTCGAAATTTTCGAAGGCATGTTACGTATGGGTCATTCGAAGCCCGCGTATCACTAGATAGACAGCACCCAACGTGATAGGTAGTGAACCTTATCGCCGTATATAGGCACTGACTATTACCTATCCTGAGGGATAGGCAGGTTTCCTCACGATGTTTTCCCTCACCGTTAGCGACTGTAAATTATGTACATAAATGAAAAACACATATTTAAATTTCATTCATTGGTACATGCCAGAGTCGGGATTCGAACCTAGGACCTTTCTCATACAAAGTCCGAGGTCTAACCCACTGAGCTACAGCCGCTTTTTTTTATAAATGTTTTTCTATTTTAATCTAAAAAGCTTAATGTGTCCAAAGGCTTTTCGGATTACATTCCCTCTATTTGACTCTTGATCTGTACTTGCAGCCTAGAATATACATTCAATAGAGAATTTCGTTGCCCCTTACAGGAACTGATACCAGAGTTCTACGACACAAAAGGCAAGGGCGATTTCCTAGTAAACAAACACGGCATCGAGTTCGGTGAGCGACACGACGGCACGGCAGTTGACAATGTAGAGTTGCCACCCTGGGCTACTTACCCTCAAGACTTCGTGACCAAGTTGCGAGAGGCGTTGGAGTCGGAATATGTGTCCAGGCACCTGCATCTGTGGATAGATTTGATATTTGGATACAAACAGAGGGGCGAGGAGGCTGTTAAGGCGCATAATGGTAAGGTGTATGATGGATGTGACTAAGGTGTTATGTTTGAGGTTTTGTCTGATAAAAGTGACTGTAATATGTAAATATAATGTTCGAGAGTCTACAAAGTCGAACTTAAGCAGCATGGGACATGGTAGTCATTTTGACATCATCGTAATCTGTACATCTCCGCTTATTATATGAACGAATGAAATCAGACACGAATTTCTGTCTTCTTCAAGAAAGTGTGTGTCTTTACACTATGTACGAGGTATAAATATTGGACAACCTGAAAACCTACTACATATCAAGTAGCCTTTAACATTAACAATATGTCCTTTATATTTAATAAAATACTTCAGTTCTATTCTTTTTATTCCAGTATTCTACCACCTGTGCTACGAAGGCTCAATCGACGTGGAAAGCGTGTGGGACATGAACGATAGACACGCCCTAGAGGTCCAAATAATGGAATTTGGGCAGATCCCCAAGCAACTATTCACCAAACCTCACGTCAGAAAAATTACCTACCAAATACCTAAACCCTTGCCTACAGACAGCGTATATACATTACAATGTATAGATACGATAGAGTTGCATAGAGAAGAAGTGACATGCGCAGTGGTTCAGTGGCCAAGGGTTATATCAGTGGGTAAAGATGGCACACTAAAGGTCTATGATGCAGAGTTAAAGAAGCAGATTAGAAATGCGGTTATGTGCGATACGCCGTTGAGTTCGTGCGTGCTGGTAGACGAACAAATCGTGGCGGTTGGCTCGTGGGATAATGATATGTGAGTGGCTATACTTGTATGTACTTTGCGGTCTTTGAACGTCGAATGGCTATTGTAATACACATTGATATATCTATAAATTCTTTGACAACCGAGTTTATTATGGTTATAGTTAATTTACTAGACTCACCACTGCTTCTGACTTTATCGAAGAAGGATTGATATCTAGAGGATGATTAAATTTATTATACGATGGGTTGGCATTCCGTCACCAATGTTTCATATCAATGACATAATTACCCCAATATTGATTCTATAGGTGACCGCGAAGTTAATGTGTTATCGAGGTTCCCTCCACGACCAAAGGCTTTGAATTATGTTAGATTGATATGTAATATATCACTTTATTGCACAGATATTTGTACGACGTGGAGTATGGAAGGGTGACAGAAAGCTTTCGAGCTCACGACGACTCGGTCAGCTGTTTGGTGTGGTTGGACCAAGGTACGTAACATCATCCTATTTGATCCTTAGACATACTCGACCATTAACTCTTGTGAAGTAATAGAGGTTAAAGTGCCCATTTGTGAAACTGTGGAGTTAGTTCGTTACCCACCTTGAACAAACATGCTTACCAGATAGTCAACCCCTAACGTGAATGGAGGTAAACCGTATCGTCTGTTAGGTCTCACGATGTTCATTTATTATTACGTCATGACATCCATTAATTTGAAAGAAAAACCTTTATTTACTGCTTCCAAAATTAACATATATGTAGCAAATTTACATTATAACTTTGATGTATTGAAAATGTTCTGTCACGTTATTGAATGTCACACCTCAGTAGTACCACTAGTCCTCCGACAGCATCTTAATAAAAAACACAAAAATGCAAACGTTCTGACGAACATTAACCCTTTTAGTATAGTCAGAAATTCGTGTGTGCCTCTACTGAATTACAAAGGTAGTAATTCCATAGCCACATCGCACTCACGTGTACAAATAAATCAATCGAACCTTCGCAATCTGTTTCCCCAGAGCATCTTCTAATATCGGGCGGTTCGGACGGCGTGGTTCGAGTGTGGGGCAACGTGGGCCGCTGCCAGGCTCTACGTGGCCTCAAGGCGGAGTTTGACCACGATGTGCCAGTTACCGCTCTCAGTTACAGGTAATCAAATTTGTGTTGTGCTATATATGGTATAATAATTATTAATTTACTAGCTAGTCTAGTAATAAGAATGGTACTGGCTGGTTTTTTCCAGTATGTGCTAAATGTAAGGGGCTAGGGGTAAATGAAATGTAGGGTGTTGGGTAAGATACGTGATACCAATAGAATATGAAAAAAGTATAGTTGTATTGTAAAATGACTACAAGGTGATATGCTTCGTATTTTGGCTCACCTCGTCAGGAACTTTGAAACTTGAGTTTATCTAATTTATCTTTAGGATATGCTTATTATCTTTATTCCAAGTAAGACAAGTTAGAAGTGATGAAAACATTTTATTAGACAAATTATCCTCTTATCTTTACACAACAGACGCCGGCCGCCGCGCTACGAAATACACCTGCTTGTTGGAACGAATGACGGCGACATCTACATTTGGAATGCGAGCACTAAAGCGATGATACATAAACTGCCAATCCACGTATCCCCCGTTCGGAGCATTTGCTTCGTGCTTACCGACGAGAGGGCGGTGACTGTAAGCGACGACGGAGTCTTCGATGTTACTGACCTCTGTGTTTTCAATTCGGTAAGTGTGGATAAAAACTCCTTTGTGACATTACCTTTTTTGTGCTTGGCATATCTTAAAATAGACTCCAAAGCGATTGATTGTTATGGTTTAATATAATATACGCAGCTTTTTAAGAGCCTCACACATTTATGTATAAGATAGGACGCAGATCCTGGGATAGTGTAGCTTGTGAACAGAATGCTAACTTTATTTTCTTCCAGACATGTCGTAAGAGGCGCCTAAAAAACGAAGACAATGAAAGCTTATATATGGGCTAGCAACCAATATATTAATCTATCATATATTTAAAAAAGCGCAGTATTATAGGTATAATTTTATAGTTATTTAGGTCCGAAATGCATATTTCTTCTTCAAATTAATTTATATTAAGGGTTTTAAAGTAATTCCAGTAACATTATTTTAAAACACGCTAACATTAATCCTTTCTTCAGGTATATAGAAAAAGTCTCTCTGAACCAGTAAGCTCCCTTTGTTGGGACAAACGACAAGCGCTGTGGCTGGGCAGCGCGAATGGCGAACTCAAGAGGTGGAATATGCTCACCGTGGCAGAAGTTGATGTTATCAAAGCTCATGACGGTAAGATATCATTTATTGATACTTACAATGCAGTACATACTATGCTTATGATTGTTTTGGTTATATTATTTAAATAATCTTAAACATATTACTGTGAGATAGCTTATTTAAAAATGATAACTATTGCAGCCGAGTGTGTTAATATATCAAGAGATGTATGAATGTCAATGAGAGCGAGAGATCGGTGATCTTTGCCTACCCCTCTGGTTCTATATCTTGTCCTGTGCTAGCTGGAACGTAGACTGTTTATTGGTTGCCATTCATAACATAAGAGGCGACTAAGGGACTAAGGGTCAGTAGAATGGAAGGCGATAGTTTAGGAATCAATGAATATTCTACATCTGCTATTTGGTTGGTTAGATTTATGCTAAAACTTTCTGTGGAGAGAGATAATATCTTCGATCTGTTTACCCCAAAAAGGAATTAAGGGAAGTTTATGTGTATGTTTTTCAAGGTGTGCATATCGTGAAGAATAGCATGTATGATAAAATGAGTCTGGCAAGAGAATTTTGTCAGGATCGGTCTCTATTTATTGCGTTGGGAAGTCGAAACGTATAAGAATGTAGGATAATGTTTTATCTCGATAATTAGGTACGTATCTACCCGTATCTCGTTTATGTAGTGAAAGTTCTACGCTTTTCAAAGCTCACTTTATAGGTGCATTAAGTGATAGATGGAAATTAATTAACTCTTTCGATAGCCCATTGCAGTGAATGTGGGAACAATATGTTTAAATTTCAGCTTAAAATTCTTTTTCCAAATATGAAATCTTTTTCAATAAATTTTGATATATTAGTACATAATAGTTTGGGTTAGTCTAGCCAAGATATGTATTTCAAATAATGTTGATTTCAGTAAATAAAATTTTAAGTACTTTTGGTTTAAATTTGTAATAATCCTCATTTGTCGAATGACTACCGTTAGTTTGTTATTCAGCGTAAACATGAATCGTAAGAGTATAAATAAGTTCATTGTTAGTTAGTTCCGTTCGTTCGAACTGATCAGGTCTAAAATAGGATAGCAAAGAATGTATGGACTAATAATAGAGTGTGAATACGTAGCTATTTATAGTTACTGTCTGAACATAAATTTTTAGGTTACACTTCTGACTATAGTATTATTCATATAGTAAATAAATAGATGAATATATAAGGGTTTAAGTTTCAGGTTAAGGGACTAGTTATAATAAGAGAGTTTGTAAGACCTTGAAAGACCATATTTATACAAACAGTTGCAATAACAAATTTCGGTTAGATAAAATGGTAAATCTTTCTACAGTTTACAAATATCTTAAATATTTTTCATTTATCTTATTGATGTTTATATTTAAGTAGGTAATTTATTCAAATATAAGGTATGTGGTAGATAATTTACGTATTTGTGCAACATTATATCGTAATGTATTGTAACTACTTTTCACACTTTCTTTCATCACTTTGGCGATAACAAACTTCATATTTCGTCATATGAATATTTCCAATAATATTGTTCATTGATCGAGAAACTATCTTTTCATTTCTCTTTACCGATATAATATTTCTCTATGCATCAATCATTAAAGTCTTAAGTAGTAATATTTATACATGAATATTTTGTATTTTTGAAAATAGTTTTATTTACTTTAATTTAAAAAAGAAAAATAATTATAAAAACAGAACTCATGTCCTGTTGTTATTCCTGTTTAAAAGTTCATTTAAAAACGATATTGTTCTTTACTAATATTATATGAACTTACATAGTTATTGTGTCATATCAAATTCTATAATCAGTCAAACCAAACCATTACCTAATTTTTATTTTGTTCCAGGTGGCATCAACAGTATTTACTTCGATGAGTCGACAAACACTCTAGTCACCGCAAGCAAGGACAGAAAAGTCAAACTTTGGAAACCTCAGAGCGAGATATGACAAATAATACTACAATAAATGTATAAATGTTAAGTTAAATATTAATAAAAACACTTATTTAAGTAAACAATGTGGAAACAAAACTCGTGAACGTTCTAAAACTTCATTCAATTAAAAAACAGTTCCGTTACACACTGAAAAACCGAATTATTTTACGTTATAATTTAATAACGAAATAATTTATTAATAAATAGAACAAATAGCGTATTGGTGCCAAATTATATAAGAAATTTCAAGACCTTTAGTCAATATGGAAGCTCCAAAAATTTGTGTAATTAATGATATATTTAAATAGTACATTTATGAAACCATTTCTTAAGATTTCACTTTCATTAACGAATAAACACACATGTTTTTGATGATATTTAGACTCAATTTTTCACTTGTATCTAAGTGGTTATTATAATTGTTAATTTTCTTTTGTATTTCTTAAGTAAACAAAGATTCTTACCTTGACTATTTGAACAGATGAATTGATATCTATTTTGGTATTATGCCATAGAAAACGTGTAGGCGATAGAAATAAGTGAAGAAAAGTTGAATTAGAAAAGATAAGTGAATCAAATGAGGCTGTAAAAGAATAATAAAAAGATCAATTATATCATGAATTTTAGACAATAGATGTGAGTTTCTAAATAATCAACTCCGTCACGAAAAATGTGATATTTGTAAGAATTGAATCTAAAGAATCTGTTATAATAAATAGGGTATGTATATAGATAGGATCTTCGTAATATGCTCACGAATTAAATGGAAATATAAAATACATTCTACTTGTTTTTTACATTTGTATCTCTCTCTTATTCATACTTATAAATGATGAACCAAAGAATGAGGCAAACTAACTCTATGAATATCAACTTACTATGTTTACATAAACATTCTCAACCATGGACCCTTGCGGAGGAGTTAGATGCATTGAAACTGAACGACATAAAACAGCGTAGTTAGTGACCTCATTACACTTACAATTTGTAATTTTCACTAATCTATTTGCCTAGATAGTTCATCTATGGGAATTCCTGTGTGAAACTATACATACATATCTAATTGTCCTTCAATCCCTTTTCGGGTGATCTGAGCCTCGGAGACAAGAAAATATGTATATCCATCTCATATCTAGTCAGCAACTTGTACTCAATGTTCCATATGACACCAAACCACAATATTCGTACGTACTCGTTCACGACCCTTGCGGGGTAGTCAGAGGTCCAGGTGTCCATCTCCGTAATTGCGAAGGTAGTAATTCTATGGCCACTTCGAACCCACGACGTGTTAACCAGATAGTTAGTACTCAATGTGACAGGTGGTCAGCAATGTCGCCATTTACAAGCACTAACTATTGACTGTTCGGGGAACAGGTAGATTTCCTTACGATGTTTTTCCCTCACCGTAGTATTCGACGTATTTCGTAAATGTATTTTTATTACGAAAATGTACATAGAAATTCATTAAACTTCATTTCCATTGGTACATGCTCAAGTGGGATTTTAACACTGTTCCCTCGATACAGCGTCAAGCCCCAAACAACTGAGCTACGTCGAATTCACCACAATATTCATGCTTAAATAACCTAGGAAATGGGTGAAAAAGGTACAGAGTTTAGATTAGTTTTGTTCTCATGTTATAGGTACGTAGATTACTAAGGTTGCATAAAAAACGTTACACTTGAAACATCCATTGCAAAAATCGATATGCTACTGGTATAGACTTAGATCAACTACATGATAAAGGCGCAATGTAATTATTGTTTGGCGACCCAATCGCAGTGGGCTAGTTGCTTATTGGCACGCGATTGTTGGTTTCCAGGATTATTTGGGTTTAGTAATGACTAGTTGCTACGTTGGATAATTCTTAGCTTCATTTGGATATGACCAGTAACAATAGTTAGAATAGTTGTTCAATATCACGTCAGTAATAGTGTGAAGTTGGTAGTTGAATAGCAAAAGTAACAAATTTCACCATTAATGACAGCTAAATTTAATATTCCACCAACAACTTTACAGGGGTACTGATATTGAACTTATATTTTGCAAATATATTAATGGACTTGGGCCCCTGTGTGACTGTATAAGAACCTCTGTGAAGATAAAGATGCTGTTATGTATATAATCAGTCTTAGGAGACATTTCTAGGCTTAATTTTTCTGTTTTCCGGTAGTCACATTAATGCTATTGTAGAATAATGTAAAATGTCTATCACAGCGCCGCCTCCGCATACAGCATTGACATTTGACTCGAAATAAATAAACAAAATCCGTTTATCACGAATGAGTATATTAAGTCATTAAAATTTTCCTTACTTACATTTACTATTTATAATTAAAATTCAATAACATTATAAATCAATAATAATAATACTTAATAATAAAAGACAACAACTAATTTCATCTAGACTGAAACGGACTCTACCATGGTTTTCTTGATGAGCTCCCCGAAGTTCTCTGTGGTTTCCGTCTCTTCAGGGGCTGAGGAAACTGCAGCTTCAGGCGGATGAGTTTGGTCCGTGCCGTCCTGCGTAGCTTCCTCACACTGCTCGTTAATAATCGGGCCCTGACTGAACCAGTTCTGGTCATTTTCCACTGGCTTAGGGTTCGGCTGATATGGCATCGACATCAGAGTGGTGTAGTGTTGTTCGTCTTTGTTTTCAACGCTGGCTTCTGATTGGTTCCTGTACATCCCGTAGTGGTCTTGAGCTATCTGATGGTAGTAGTGGAGCGGAGTGTGCCCGTGAACGTGAGGGTTCTCTTTCTGCGCATATTCCGGCATGTACATATGACTGTAATGGCTGAACATTGCCATATGCGAATTATGAGCGAACTCTTCGAAACTTGACGCGGAGTAAGTTTGCACGTTTTTGAAATGAATGCTGTCTGCGTGCTGCCCGTATGAGTAGGCATTAAGATCACAAGGAAATCTCTGCATGTTGTGCGTCATTTGGTTGAAGCCGGTGTTATTAGCCATCGCATAAGGGGGACCTTTGCCCTGCAAGATATTACTCGTGTATGGATCAGCGTGACTGGTATGATGACTCGTGTTCATATGCATCATATTGTTTTCGCTATTGGTAGAATTGGTGCCCTCTCTGTACGTGTAACCAATACTGTTGTGCTGCATATTGCTTGAAGGGTTCATGTTACAATGAATATTGCTAAAGCTTCCCTTGTTGACGCACGATTCTACTTCCACTCTTGGTGACAAATTTATATCTCTCACCATGCCTTCCTCTTGATTCACCGAAGGGGGCATTTCATAAGGAGTGTTCATACAAGAACCAGTAGATGATCGGGTGACGTGCGTCCATCTTTGAGTTGCAGCTTCGTGGTTTTCTTCATTCTTTTTCTCTAATCCTAACCTCATGAGGGTGTGTATAAAATGGGTCCTGACTCGTATCGGATTGAATTCAATTCTACCTGTAGTGTTTTTACAGCCGTCCCGGTTACAGCCGCAAGGAAAATTAAGTCTGTCCACCTGGCATTTTATACCTGCTAAACTACAAGAGCACGTTTCAGGCTTACAAGCACCTTTGCAAGCGCATCCACAAAATTCCCTAGATGCCCTTATGTCTTTGCATTCATCCTTTTCATAAGCTTCGATCTTTCTCACGCCGGCAGAACGCAGCATCACCCTTCTTTGGCGCGTAGGTATCGGCTGGAGAAAGTAGTAACTATCCAGATCCAACTCTGAATCTGATATATCGCTCGCCTCTTCATCCGTTTCACTTTCATCACTAGATGAGAAAGAGGTGCCATCTAGGGAGCCCCGTTCGTTTTTCAATTGTTGTAGTAGCTGTTTATGAAGCCGCCTTTGTTCTAATGCATGTTCCATAAGAGTGAATTTCTCAACGTGTGTATGGCGCCATTCCATACCCAAAGTAGACCCTCCTTGGGAAGGTATGCACGTGAAACCTTGAGCGCGGGGAAAGTAATACACGGTGACATTATCGAATCTAATTCCAAGCTTTTGCTTTTTATCCTTTGGCTCTGCTTCCTCAGTGACATCTTCTAGTTTCCTTTTAAGACTGCTTTTAGACGGTTGCAAGATTTGTTCGACCTTTTCCTCAGTTACAAGATCTATGTTTTTATCATTTGATATATCATTTGTTTCTAAATTGACTTGATCACTAGAACTAGGTAGGTCTAAAGCAAAATTTGGTATTTTCACATCATCGGGCGTTTCTGATCCAATGCCCGAGTCACTGCCATCTGATCTTTCTTGGACTTCGTCTTCCCGATCGATCAAAGCAGTCTCTGAAGGTAAGCTTCCCAGTGCTGAATCCTCACTGTCTGCTGAGGCTGTATCCGTTTTTATATCGTCTACATCGCTTAAAGTATCGTTATCATCAATTTTTACAGCATAATCTACCTTACTATCACTGCTCTCATAAAACGGAGAACTACTATTTATATTTACATTATTTTGTTCGGTATTTGATTTATCTTCCTCATAATTGGATTCAGTGTCACTCTTTTCATCTTTTGTCTCGTGCACTGTCTTTTCTTCTATGCTTTCTTCTGTGACAGAATCTTTTTCTGTTAATTGCGTCACGCATTCTTTTGCAATATCTTCTTGATTTTCGATATTTGCGTGACTATTAGGCTCCACGACAGGTTGATTGGACTCCATAGTTCTGGAAATAAAAATAATATCGAGGTTAAACATCATTCAAATGTTTATTATTACAGTGGTGGTCACTGAAAATTTTAACTCTTTAGTTTAGAGATGTAACCAGTTATTATGAAATCATACCTCTAAAACCAAACTACTTAACATAAATTGAAAAAGAATGACGCTTCGACCAGGAATCGAACCCGTCAATTGAGAATGATTATTGCATGTACGTAAAAATATTCTTAGTCGAAAACTTAATCCTCGATTAGGTAATTTAAAGAATAATAAATTTTGCTTATGTGTCTTATATAAGCTGAGATATTAGAATTCCCTCACGCTGGTTAAGTTGAACAAATAAGTTTATTGTAATTAAAATATGCGTTTGTCAACTACACAGATTGTTTGTTGTTCACACATGTCAGATAAGGGATGGTTATGTTTACGTAGAGACCTTTCTGGATATAGATAAAGGGGTCTCATGGAAAGTACCGGATACAAAGACATTTCGTTCATATGTATTGCAATCACTTTCGTAACTGATGATGGCGTAAAGGTTGTGTTGAATTATGTTTAGATAATCATAAACCAAATTATAAAAAGTTATCGTATTTCGTAGGCTATGAATGCTAATGAATTGATTAAATTAAGTGTAAATTGGGAAAATTGTTGGAGTAATCATTTTTCGAATATTAATAGCAAGTTCTGATTTTTAATGGTAACCGTTTACTCGTTTTCGTTTGATCATTGCTTTCGTATCCAAGGGTTTTTAGTTGAAATATAAGCCAAAATTCAAAATGGGGTTATTTACAATGACTCTTAATGATGTATCTCAAAGTCTAGACATTCGTATATATGGATTATAAATAGATTAGTAAATACCTAATGAAATGTGATGGACTATCGACAACTTTATGCGTATACAAACAAGAGGAAAGTGAGCTTTAGGTAGACAGTCGCAGACAGACTTTGATAAGACTTAGCGGTGGTCACACAAACATTCGATACCGGTGTGAAGTTATCTGCCAAAAGTTATCTGCCAATATAACCCGACCAAATTAAATTTTTTTTGTTCGCATTTGGTAAATCGATGTATTGTATTAAAAATCCATGCTAAATAGGCTAATTATAATAAAAAACACTTCCTCAATGATTAAAGATGCATTATAATTGATATCTATGAAGAAATATACTATATTATCGTCATAATGACTTGTTCTTCATGCACTATGTATTTATGACCGTAACATAGTGAAATTACACATATGACTTAAAAATCTATATGCAATAGCACGTGCTGAAAAAATGCTATCACGCCATAGCATATTCACCCCCCGCTATTAAGCAAAGGGTAGACAATAAGCTGAAGAAACAGAATAACAAATATTTGAAATATGTTTTCCAATATAACATGACATCTGGCCATTTAGCCACCTCGTACACTATATCGAATATAAGTCTAATTCAGGGCTATCCATTGGTATAAATATCATCCCCCTGTGAAGGGACTGAGGGGTCGAAATTCACGTTGGAATGTATCTATAAAATGATTTTCGTACTTTCCTCACAAATATTCAAATAAACCTTGTGAAAATCACATCTAGTCAAAAACAACTAACATCATAGGACTAAAATAAAGCCACTTATCTAATGACATAATATTCATCCCCCATGGTGGGGTATGGGGGTGGCAATACGCAAATGATATAAAAATGGCCAATTTTCCAAATCACTTTTTCCGCTATATCTCAAAAACTGTCTTTTTAGCCAACATAAGCGGCTCACGAGAAATAGATCTTGTCATTTGCTATCGATTGACGTATAAATCATCAGCATAACTAGGGGCTGAGGGGTCGCCATCAGACTTGGAAAGTTATCTGCCAATTTCGTTTTGTCTTACGATCAGATTCGTTCGTCTGCCCCTTCTAAGCCGCTCCTTCAGCCAACATAAGCTACAGTCATACAATCAATATTACTCTGCCCTATCTTATGACATAGGTTGTATCCCCTATAGTGGGGTATGGGGGTGGCAATACGCAAATGATATAAAAATGGCCAATTTTCCAAATCACTTTTTCCGCTATATCTCAAAAACTGTGTTTTTAGCCAACATAGGCGGCTCATGAGAGATAGATCTTGTCATTTGCTATCGATTGACATATAAATCATCAGCATAATTAGGGGCTGAGGGGTCGCCATCAGACTTGGAAAGTTATCAGCCAATTACGTTGCAGCGCGGAATAGCCTGTATCTCCGTAACTGTTTATTTAGCCATTATCATCTATTGACATGAGTTACCCAACTAGTTGAACTATGTATTGACATATACTTCATTCCCTTTAAGTGGGGTGGGGGGGTTGGTAATACATCGAGGAAATAAAAATGACGATTTCTTAGAAAATTAGTTTTTCTGTCATAACTCAAAAACTGTGTTTTTAGCTAACATAAGCGGCTCATCAGAGATAGATCGTGTCATTTGCTATCGATTGACGTATAAATCATCAGCATAACTAGGGGCTGAGGGGTCGCCATCAGACTTGGAAAGTTATCTGCCAATTTCGTTTTGTCATACGATCAGATTCGTTCGTCTGCCCCTTCTAAGCCGCTCATTCAGCCAACATAAGGTACAGTCATACAATCAATATTACTCTGCCCTATCTTATGACATAGGTTGTATCCCCTATAGTGGGGTATGGGGGTGGCAATACGCAAATGATATAAAAATGGCCAATTTTCCAAATCACTTTTTCCGCTATATCTCAAAAACTGTGTTTTTAGCCAACATAGGCGGCTCATGAGAGATAGATCTTGTCATTTGCTATCGATTGACATATAAATCATCAGCATAATTAGGGGCTGAGGGGTCGCCATCAGACTTGGAAAGTTATCAGCCAATTACGTTGCAGCGCGGAATAGCCTGTATCTCCGTAACTGTTTATTTAGCCATTATCATCTATTGACATGAGTTACCCAACTAGTTGAACTATGTATTGACATATACTTCATTCCCTTTAAGTGGGGTGGGGGGGTTGGTAATACATCGAGGAAATAAAAATGACGATTTCTTAGAAAATTAGTTTTTCTGTCATAACTCAAAAACTGTGTTTTAGCCAACATAAGCGGCTCATCAGAGATAGATCGTGTCATTTGCTATCGATTGACGTATAAATCATCAGCATAACTAGGGGCTGAGGGGTCGCCATCAGACTTGGAAAGTTATCTGCCAATTTCGTTTTGTCATACGATCAGATTCGTTCGTCTGCCCCTTCTAAGCCGCTCATTCAGCCAACATAAGGTACAGTCATACAATCAATATTACTCTGCCCTATCTTATGACATAGGTTGTATCCCCTATAGTGGGGTATGGGGGTGGCAATACGCAAATGATATAAAAATGGCCAATTTTCCAAATCACTTTTTCCGCTATATCTCAAAAACTGTGTTTTTAGCCAACATAGGCGGCTCATGAGAGATAGATCTTGTCATTTGCTATCGATTGACGTATAAATCATCAGCATAATTAGGGGCTGAAGGGTCGCCATCAGACTTGGAAAGTTATCTGCCAATTTCGTTTTGTCATACGATCAGATTCGTTCGTCTGCCCCTTCTAAGCCGCTCATTCAGCCAACATAAGGTACAGTCATACAATCAATATTACTCTGCCCTATCTTATGACATAGGTTGTATCCCCTATAGTGGGGTATGGGGGTGGCAATACGCAAATGAAAAAAAAATGGCCAATTTTCCAAATCACTTTTTCCGCTATATCTCAAAAACTGTGTTTTTAGCCAACATAGGCGGCTCATGAGAGATAGATCTTGTCATTTGCTATCGATTGACATATAAATCATCAGCATAATTAGGGGCTGAGGGGTCGCCATCAGACTTGGAAAGTTATCAGCCAATTACGTTGCAGCGCGGAATAGCCTGTATCTCCGTAACTGTTTATTTAGCCATTATCATCTATTGACATGAGTTACCCAACTAGTTGAACTATGTATTGACATATACTTCATTCCCTTTAAGTGGGGTGGGGGGGTTGGTAATACATCGAGGAAATAAAAATGACGATTTCTTAGAAAATTAGTTTTTCTGTCATAACTCAAAAACTGTGTTTTAGCCAACATAAGCGGCTCATCAGAGATAGATCTTGTCATTTGCTATCGATTGACGTATAAATCATTAGCATAATTAGGGACTGAGGGGTCGCCATCAGACTTGGAAAGTTATCAGCTAATTACGTTGCAGCGTTGAATAGCCTGTATCTCCCTAACTGTTTATCCCTCCATTACCATCTATTGACATGAGTTACCCAACTAGTAGTACTATGTATTGACTAATTCTTCATTCCCTTTAAGTGGGGTGGGGAGTTGGCAATACGCCGAGGAAATTAAAATGACGATTTCTTAGGAAATCAGTTTTTCTGTCATAACTCAAAAATGTTTTTTTAGCCAACATAAGCGGCTTATGAGAGATAGATCTTGTTAAGATCAGTCATGCGACTATAAAATCCTGTCCCAAAAGGACAGGCTGTTTAGTCGATTTTTGTTTAATAATCGATTTGATATTACCTAATTTGCATACTATGTTATTTTGTACAAATATTCCCGGTTAGGTACTTTTATCCTGATAGGAATTGAATGTCATGAAATTTATCCGTAAAATCTTTTAAAAATTATAATCAATGTTAATCATTTTAAAATAAGCTTATATGAATAAGCGTATGACAAAACGAAATTGGCAGATAACTTTCCAAGTCTGATGGCGACCCGTCAGCCCCTAGTTATGCTGATGATTTATACGTCAATCGATAGCAAATGACAAGAACTATCTCTGATGAGCCGCTTATGTTGGCTAAAAACAAAGTTTTTGAGATATAGCGGAAAAAGTGATTTGGAAAATTGGCCACTTTTATATCATTTGCGTATTACCACCCCCATACCCCACTATAGGGGATACAACCTATGTCATAAGATAGGGCAGAGTAATATTGATTGTATGACTGTAGCTTATGTTGGCTGAATGAGCGGCTTAGAAGGGGCAGACGAACGAATCTGATCGTAAGACAAAACGAAATTGGCAGATAACTTTCCAAGTCTGATGGCGACCCCTCAGCCCCTAGTTATGCTGATGATTTATACGTCAATCGATAGCAAATGACAAGATCTATCTCTGATGAGCCGCTTATGTTGGCTAAAAACACAGTTTTTGAGTTATGACAGAAAAACTAATTTCCTAAGAAATCGTCATTTTTATTTCCTCGATGTATTACCAACCCCCCCACCCCACTTAAAGGGAATGAAGTATATGTCAATACATAGTTCAACTAGTTGGGTAACTCATGTCAATAGATGATAATGGTTAAATAAACAGTTACGGAGATACAGGCTATTCCGCGCTGCAACGTAATTGGCTGATAACTTTCCAAGTCTGATGGCGACCCCTCAGCCCCTAATTATGCTGATGATTTATATGTCAATCGATAGCAAATGACAAGATCTATCTCTCGTGAGCCGCTTATGTTGGCTAAAAAGACAGTTTTTGAGATATAGCGGAAAAAGTGATTTGGAAAATTGGCCATTTTTATATCATTTGCGTATTGCCACCCCCATACCCCACTATAGGGGATACAACCTATGTCATAAGATAGGGCAGAGTAATATTGATTGTATGACTGTACCTTATGTTGGCTGAATGAGCGGCTTAGAAGGGGCAGACGAACGAATCTGATCGTATGACAAAACGAAATTGGCAGATAACTTTCCAAGTCTGATGGCGACCCCTCAGCCCCTAGTTATGCTGATGATTTATACGTCAATCGATAGCAAATGACAAGATCTATCTCTGATGAGCCGCTTATGTTGGCTAAAAACACAGTTTTTGAGTTATGACAGAAAAACTAATTTCCTAAGAAATCGTCATTTTTATTTCCTCGATGTATTACCAACCCCCCCACCCCACTTAAAGGGAATGAAGTATATGTCAATACATAGTTCAACTAGTTGGGTAACTCATGTCAATAGATGATAATGGCTAAATAAACAGTTACGGAGATACAGGCTATTCCGCGCTGCAACGTAATTGGCTGATAACTTTCCAAGTCTGATGGCGACCCCTCAGCCCCTAATTATGCTGATGATTTGTATGTCAATCGATAGCAAATGACAAGATCTATCTCTGATGAGCCGCTTATGTTGGCTAAAAACACAGTTTTTGAGTTATGACAGAAAAACTAATTTTCTAAGAAATCGTCATTTTTATTCCCTCGATGTATTACCAACCCCCCCACCCCACTTAAAGGGAATGAAGTATATGTCAATACATAGTTCAACTAGTTGGGTAACTCATGTCAATAGATGATAATGGCTAAATAAACAGTTACGGAGATACAGGCTATTCCGCGCTGCAACGTAATTGGCTGATAACTTTCCAAGTCTGATGGCGACCCCTCAGCCCCTAATTATGCTGATGATTTATATGTCAATCGATAGCAAATGACAAGATCTATCTCTCATGAGCCGCCTATGTTGGCTTAAAACATAGTTTTTGAGATATAGCGGAAAAAGTGATTTGGAAAATTGGCCATTTTTATATCATTTGCGTATTGCCACCCCCATACCCCACTATAGGGGATACAACCTATGTCATAAGATAGGGCAGAGTAATATTGATTGTATGACTGTACCTTATGTTGGCTGAATGAGCGGCTTAGAAGGGCCAGACGAACGAATCTGATCGTATGACAAAACGAAATTGGCAGATAACTTTCCAAGTCTGATGGCGACCCCTGAGCCCCTAATTATGCTGATGATTTATACGTCAATCGATAGCAAATGACAAGATCTATCTCTCATGAGCCGCCTATGTTGGCTAAAAACACAGTTTTTGAGATATAGCGGAAAAAGTGATTTGGAAAATTGGCCATTTTTATATCATTTGCGTATTGCCACCCCCATACCCCACTATAGGGGATACAACCTATGTCATAAGATAGGGCAGAGTAATATTGATTGTATGACTGTACCTTATGTTGGCTGAATGAGCGGCTTAGAAGGGGCAGACGAACGAATCTGATCGTATGACAAAACGAAATTGGCAGATAACTTTCCAAGTCTGATGGCGACCCCTCAGCCCCTAGTTATGCTGATGATTTATACGTCAATCGATAGCAAATGACAAGATCTATCTCTGATGAGCCGCTTATATTGGCTAAAAACACAGTTTTTGAGTTATGACAGAAAAACTAATTTCCTAAGAAATCGTCATTTTTATTTCCTCGATGTATTACCAACCCCCCCCACCCCACTTAAAGGGAATGAAGTATATGTCAATACATAGTTCAACTAGTTGGGTAACTCATGTCAATAGATGATAATGGCTAAATAAACAGTTACGGAGATACAGGCTATTCCGCGCTGCAACGTAATTGGCTGATAACTTTCCAAGTCTGATGGCGACCCCTCAGCCCCTAATTATGCTGATGATTTATATGTCAATCGATAGCAAATGACAAGATCTATCTCTCATGAGCCGCCTATGTTGGCTAAAAACACAGTTTTTGAGATATAGCGGAAAAAGTGATTTGGAAAATTGGCCATTTTTATATCATTTGCGTATTGCCACCCCCATACCCCACTATAGGGGATACAACCTATGTCATAAGATAGGGCAGAGTAATATTGATTGTATGACTGTACCTTATGTTGGCTGAATGAGCGGCTTAGAAGGGGCAGACGAACGAATCTGATCGTATGACAAAACGAAATTGGCAGATAACTTTCCAAGTCTGATGGCGACCCCTCAGCCCCTAGTTATGCTGATGATTTATACGTCAATCGATAGCAAATGACAAGATCTATCTCTGATGAGCCGCTTATGTTGGCTAAAAACACAGTTTTTGAGTTATGACAGAAAAACTAATTTCCTAAGAAATCGTCATTTTTATTTCCTCGATGTATTACCAACCCCCCCACCCCACTTAAAGGGAATGAAGTATATGTCAATACATAGTTCAACTAGTTGGGTAACTCATGTCAATAGATGATAATGGCTAAATAAACAGTTACGGAGATACAGGCTATTCCGCGCTGCAACGTAATTGGCTGATAACTTTCCAAGTCTGATGGCGACCCCTCAGCCCCTAATTATGCTGATGATTTATATGTCAATCGATAGCAAATGACAAGATCTATCTCTCGTGAGCCGCTTATGTTGGCTAAAAAGACAGTTTTTGAGATATAGCGGAAAAAGTGATTTGGAAAATTGGCCATTTTTATATCATTTGCGTATTGCCACCCCCATACCCCACCATGGGGGATGAATATTATGTCATTAGATAAGTGGCTTTATTTTAGTCCTATGATGTTAGTTATTTTTGACTAGATGTGATTTTCACAAGGTTTATTTGAATATTTGTGAGGAAAGTACGAAAATCATTTTATAGATACATTCCAACGTGAATTTCGACCCCTCAGTCCCTTCACAGGGGGATGATATTTATACCAATGGATAGCCCTGAATTAGACTTATATTCGATATAGTGTACGAGGTGGCTAAATGGCCAGATGTCATGTTATATTGGAAAACATATTTCAAATATTTGTTATTCTGTTTCTTCAGCTTATTGTCTACCCTTTGCTTAATAGCGGGGGGGTGAATATGCTATGGCGTGATAGCATTTTTTCAGCACGTGCTATTGCATATAGATTTTTAAGTCATATGTGTAATTTCACTATGTTACGGTCATAAATACATAGTGCATGAAGAACAAGTCATTATGACGATAATATAGTATATTTCTTCATAGATATCAATTATAATGCATCTTTAATCATTGAGGAAGTGTTTTTTATTATAATTAGCCTATTTAGCATGGATTTTTAATACAATACATCGATTTACCAAATTCGAACAAAAAAAATTTAATTTGGTCGGGTTATATTGGCAGATAACTTTTGGCAGATAACTTCACACCGGTACATTCGATTACTTTGAATGGATTTGTAGTCGTGATGAGTTACCCGTTTGTGTCTAATTGATCATGTATTTTGCTAGTACCGTGCTGGAATATACTTAGCTGAAGTTCGTTACTTATCGTGGTGAAAAACAGAGTAGGTAACAGAATTTTTCGGTATTGTTGGGTGAAGGGGTGGTAACCCTTATTCCATTGGGGCAAATATTTTACCCCAATTAATATTGAGAATTATTACTAAGGGTTGGGTGATGTGCATATTTATATGTACCTATACTCGACATTAGGGTTTCATTATTATTAATTATATAGAATAAATACTAAAATATCGTAAAGTTTATTTGTTTTAAGATAGGACACGACTAAATCGTTAATAACAATGAGGTGAAGGAAGAAGCTCATAAATCCAATTCGGGTAGAAAGCCCCATAATTCTGGGCCGTCATGCCTCCATAAATCAAACGAATGATAATTCAAAACCGGTACCTGGTTCAAAAGGCTGCGGCCCCGCGGTTCACCGGCGCCTCGGCGAGCACCTTCCGATCCTTCGCTCCATCATGACGCTGGTTTCCAATGACCCAAGCCAGCTACAATATTCCTCAAAACACGCTATCACACTCTTACTACAATTCCATCAAACAATTCGGTCATAGACACACTTCAGTTTATACGAAATTAACTCTAATCACACAAGATATTAAGGTTGAGTTTAACGTCACTTTTAAGAAGCGTTGAGTTTTAACTCTATTCACATAATTTATTTATACGCGTAATTTCAGGTTCGTTTTACACAACACAGTAATCCTTGTTATAATTTAGTACAATAAATTAAGAGTTTCGTGATTTATTGATAGTTTTTTTTAATAAAGTATTTTTCTAACTCCAATGAAACGACGAACGCGGGCTGTCCGTCGCGCGGGAGGCACTTTTACTACGGCTGACGCAGAACGAGCAAACACACCGTTCCTACTCACGTAATCACGCTCGAAGCGTCTCAGCTCTTTGCAGCGCGCAAGCGCTAGTTGTACGTTACTTGGCAATAAATATTAAACTAGAATAAGTTAGTCTTTTAACGATTATTGCAATTAAATTGAATGCATCGCGCGAGTACATTGTTATAAAAGTGTTGAAATAAATTTATATATAATTACTTAAGCAATGAATTTGGTTTATATAAACTGTTCAACTGTGTCAAATGGCTAAATTTAGAAATGGTCAATTAAGTTACTATTATATAGAATGTCCAATATGACTTAAAATTTTTCTTTTGTGTATCACAACTTCTCTTACATTATATTTCAAGACTGTTTAAAGTTACTTAAAGCTGTTATATTCAGCAGCTTATCAGCTACAATTCCTGCTCAAAAAGACTCAGTTCGAACGCAGGAAGGTACAATGCGGCTGCGGTGTACAGTTCTAATAGGGTGCAGCTTGGGCCCACGGGAGTGTTCTTTTGCATGAATCGGATTATACTTCGCGTTCGCTGCCTCCCCCCTTACCCCGCGCCCGGCCTTGCCTCAGCCCCGCCGCGCTTGCGCGTTCTATTTCTTGCAAATTCAGTAATACCATTACAATTTATACCTAACTGATTTTCCAAATAAAACATTACAGACAAAATAACGTGGGCGTAAGTAAGTATTCTTCGTTGTTCAATCAATTTAATTACTTACATACTTTTGTGATCTACTCTCAAACACAGATATTTAATAATAAGTTAGATGTAGCTAACTAATGTGCTGGAAGTCCAAGTGAAACTAATACTAGTATTATATAAATACATAAAGTTAATAATGAATACTGCGTCATTTTCGATACCTGATCAAGCTATAAAATAATGAATCAAAGTTTATTCTTGGCACAAAAAGGTACAAAAATTATCCACTATACTATATATCTCATTTACCAAAAGCAATAATAGACTTCTAAGAGTTTACTTTTAGATTTATTCTCAACCTCGACATAATTATTTAGATTAGATCATTGTTAAAGTTTACATTGAAAATAATATTTTTCATTGTTTGCTGAAGAAAAAATGCGGAATCGATTAAGTAAGAGTTCAGTAAGAAATAATTGAGATATAATGTAGGTTCGTGACGGTTCTAAAATCACTTTACTTTAATTGCAGATCTGTACACTAGATCCTCTGACTATCCCGCAAGGAATAATCGTGTAAAAAAATAAAAGTGTACGTTATGTAAACCCTAAGTCAAATCGCCCAGAAACCGAGACTTGGTAATACTCTGGCAACACTTTTTCTTCAATTCTTCTCTGAGTAACGTTTATAATAACGTCATGACGTCGTCGGTATATCTATACCTGTGTATATATAGCTATATGAAGTTGTTTTTTTATTTATGTATATGCATGCATACGTTATCAGCGTAGTCACCTTTTATTTTTCCTTTCGCACTCAAGTGTCTTGGAGCGACATCTGTGTTTACAGGTTGACATTGCGAAATGTATTGGAGATCCACGTAATTATATACATTACGCCCGTATTCCCTTAGAGGTATGCATACATTTTAGGCCTTTGTTGGTTCAATTACTACCATATTAGAAGGTAGGCAGATATCACGGAATCGGCATATCGTAGAAGGCGACTAAGGGACTAGTGTAAATGGATTCTATTGGGCGATGGCCTAGCAACCTGACATCAAAGTTCCATATGACATTGCAACTCAAATATGAAATTTTGATGAAATTCAATAAGGAATTTAAGAGCCAGATAGACGCTTTATTGAAAAAAGGTGACGTTAGGTGTACCTATAACCGCCGAGAGTGTATGAAAAGATGTATGAATGTCAATGAAGCGAAAGTGGTCTGTCAGGATTGAAACAAATGGGGATCCGTGATCTCAGGCTATCCCTTTACAGGGAATCAGGCGTGATGTGTATGTATGTATGTATGAATCTAAGAGGTATTATCGTTGTCTCCGAGGTTCTATTGACGTGAATGTAAATGTATGTATATTTATCTAGTTATAATCACTACATAGTATAAAATAAAGTCGCTTTCTTTGTCCCTATGTCCCTTTGTATGCTTAAAACTTTGAAACTACGCAACGGATTTTGATGCGGTTTTTTTAATAGATAGAGTGATTCAAGAGGAAGGTTTGTATGTATAATAACATCCATTAAATAGTGGAGTAGGCTATATATGTTATACCCGTGCAAAGCCGAAACGGGTCACTAGTTATTTATAAGTAAGTCCTGCGGTACTATCCAACGTATATAGAATGCTAACTAGCTGCCGTTCTTTCAACAAAGTTAAGTTTGTTATAATTTCGATATTTATGCTATGTTTCCGAGATTCTGTCCGTACTGAATGGGATTAAAAGACGTGATGTAAATGTATATATTTTGTATTGCTTAGACATTACTGTATTTGGTAATCGGTTGAAGGTTAACCCTCGACCGTCGTTGGGTGTACTTGTATTTGTATTATAGTATATTGTCAATCGCCATATTGAAAAAAGGTGACGTTAGAAGTACCTATAACCGCCGAGTATGTATGGAGAGGTGTATGAATGTCAATGAAGCGAAAGTGGTTTGTCAAGTTAGGTTAGGTTAAGACAGATCATGAGCCGTGTTCTCTGCCTACCCCTCTACAGGGAAACAGGCGTAATATGTACGTATATATGTAATATTGTTAATGTTGACATAGTATCTAGAATTTTAAGGTACTCACTGACTAAATAATTGAAATGGAGCGCATGCGCCCATGAAACTAGAATGGTATTAAATAATAAAGTTAAACTGTCTGCCTCGCAAGGAATAACAGTCGTGAGTCAATGACTATGTAATTTTGCTTACGTCATACGATTACTTGTTAGGTAAATTTCTTATCATTGTGTGTAAATTATTAATTAATATTTCGTATTTTCAGGCGGCTGAAGGGAGAGTTATGAAAGGAATCTAAAAAGCCACAGTGGAAGTTAGAGTTGTACTGGGTAGGCCGCGTAGAACATATACAGATCAAATTGGAAACATTCTTCTCAAGGCGGATGTACGCAGCAAGCAAAGTGAAGTATAGAAGAGCAGGCATGAGAAGGTTAATGGGTGTGCTTGAAGCAAGAGATTTGTCTGTATCGTAGGGGAATATATGTATGTATATAGACAGCAACCAGAGTGTAAAAAGAACAATATTAACCTAAACATATGTAGTCTAGATAAATTCTTATAGAATAGTCTGTATATTACAATAAGCATTACAATAAGCTATTAAATTATTTGTTGATCATTATTTTCCCTTATGCCACATTAATATGTACAACCAATGTTCACGCATGCGCATATTTTAACTGACGTATAAAATGTTCAAAAAGGTATCATACAGTCTACGTTTTTCCCCTAAATCTCGTAGGAACTAAATGATTATATAGTTTTAAGAGATTCGCGATTTATACTCAAGATTAATAACTAATGCGATAAGTCCCTTTAGTTATTAATCATAAAAGATTATAGTTCAATCTATGAAGCGATGTGTTGGCAACCAACCCAATATTACGAATTAAGCGTAACCCTTTTAGTTCTGGTAAAGGGGATCGAGGAGATTTTGTTTCCTAGTGTCTGTTTACACTAGAAGGAATGTTGGCTATATGTTCTTGTGTGAAGATTAAATCTTGAGTCTTGGATTAAATACTAGAGAAACGTGTCATTGGATCTCTTGTAATATTTCACATACTTATTTATACAAATAAGCGGTTGTACTGAAAATTACATATAACCACTGAAGATATAAGTAAATGTGTTTGGGTTCGGATGAATGATAGTAGATTGACGAAAGTATTAGGTGGTGATGGGACGGTGGTTACGTAGGGATCGGCCCAATAAGACGTATGGCGATCAAATAGAAGACTGCCTGAGAAAAGATGGCATAGAAGTATAAGCGTGAAGAACAGAAGTGCATGTATGATAATGTTAATGTGTGTGAGTGAAGTAAGTGAGATTTGTCAGGATCGTTCCAGTTGGCGATAGATAGTCGATAGATAATATACTCGTTTGTAAATAATTATGTATGTATATATGAAATATGTATGTATGAATGTCAATTAATAGAAAATGATCGGCCATAATCTGGAAAAATTGCCGATATGCCATGTCTGCCTATCCTACTAATGTCGGGCATAGTGTGTATGCATATATCAATGGAAAATAATATTGAAGGTTTGAAAATAAACGTTAATATTACGCAGAGCTAACCAGAGGCGTGGGATGGTTAACATCCTAGTAATTACGTGCTCTTGTTTCGGTGAGGAAAAACTACTTTTTACTAATAATCATTTTGTATCAGTACAGAAAATTTTAGAAAGAAAGAGAGAACAACAATTATTCACTGCTTACATACATTTTAACATAATACTATTATATACTGATCCTCCGAGGGCACCCAAATATAAACGTTTACATACATATATTCACGTCTCTATGTTCCTAAGGGGAGAGGCAGAGACTATCGGTCGCCACTTTTAAACGATCCAGACAAATCTCTTGCTTTACTTACACCCATTAACCATGTATACATGGATTATCACTTTTATTGCATCTTACACCATGATAAGTTATTCGATATTTTGGTTTCCAAACTCCAGGTCGTCTCACATAGAATTTCTACCTTGATGACTAATTAGGCATGGGCAACCAGTATTTGTGTCTAGCATCTGAGTACTGCGGTATCGTTTTTCAAATAAATTGGCACTTCACTACGCACCGGTAGACTATAACGGTGCCTTTCACAGGGAGGGGAAACTAAACATCGGAAACAACTTTAATGTTTATTATGCTGATATATAGCCTTATATGTACTAGATAAACTTTAACCATTTTAGGGTCTAAACTAGGTCTAGAATCATTTGGGTGATGGTACCCACAACCTGTCACCAATATTCTATACCAATACCATCACGACCCTGGTAGATTTGCTGAAACAGCCTGAGGGATAATATGTTTCCTAGGTTCTATCCAAGCTTACTTAACCTAATAGTTGCTATATGTCGTTATGTATTATATTAAATTACGTGGTTTGATTGACAAATGGGGATCCGTGATCTCTGCCTACCCCTCTACAGACTTGATGTGTATGTATGTTTGTACGTAGTTTGATACCTTAAATCATAGTTCAAGTTTCAAAGGGCCTGACTTCGAGTCTTGTTCCGAGCATACTCGTATACATACATATCAAAGTTTAGGATATTCATTATTTATAACATTTATACATACATGTATGGTCCAGAAGCATCTCCGTATCAAATATTAGGGGCATTCATATGTATAAGTGTTATACATATTATGGGGTTATCAGCCCATTTCAGAATAGTCAAAAGCTTATAAGAATATATCGCAGTAAACGGATAATTTAACGGCATTAGTTTAAGATACAGGGTTTCCTGATAACTGCTTACCATTCCAACTAGATATGTGAGGTATGTATACTTATATGTAAGTAATTACCATATACACATACACATCACGCCTGATTCCCTGTCAACGGGTAGGCATGGATCACGGATGCCCATCTGTCCCAACCCTGACAAAATTAGTTTTTTTCATATAAGGTAATATTAAATACATTTTATATTACCATATTTGATATTTAAGTATAGTATGCAACCTTTTCATTAGAGATTCCACTTTTGCCTGCTACATCAAATTATACTTGTGCTTCTACTCTTGGTTGGTACCCATTCGCTAATTTATTAATGCAATGAGTTCCCTCTGTGTGAACTTATCATAATACGGGGTGAGGCGACAGACCTATAGCGTACCTACCTTTTCGTATACGATAATCAATAGATATTTTCAGGAGGCTTTCGTCGTCGCAAGAGCGAGATACTAGACAGCTATTGCATTCACACTTATAGGCGATCGCTACAACACATTGGGTATGTTATAAGCTGTTTGTTAGTGTGGGAAAATGAACTATATTCCTTGCAAGATAAGGTTACTTTTACAGTTAGTTGCGTCATATAAATTAAGGTAAAGGTAAAATGAGGCTTAAAAGAGCCTTTTAAGGTTCAGTTTTGAATGTAGTGTATTATAGCTCGTGTTGGTGAGTGAAGTGTAGTAAGTATGCACAAGCTCACTCCGATACGGGTAATGTATGAAAGGTTCCACAGTGTCTGCCTACCTGGTAAAGGTTTTGGACCGTTATACAAGTACATTGTTCTCGATTTAAAAGGTTCTTGAAAACCGTTTCTTGTTGTTCAATGTAAGATCATTTGAAATGGTTGTACAACAATATTTATGACCGCTAATAAATAATTGAATAGATTTTGGTTTCAATTCAATGTTTTATGAAAATAAAAGCTCCTATAAGGTTTACATTTTGCGACTATTAATCCTTAAGAGGTAATAAAAGGTTGCAGACGTGTATCTTAGGAATTGCGGAGTTAGTGATCATAATATGTCAAAATATATACAATAAAAATTATATAGCTTATCGTAAACTCAATGAATACTATTGTCTTCCTGTGCACATTGCATTGGCTCCACTACTTACCTTGGTGACGAGCTTGATCCGTGTAAATGAGTGTGAGCTTTTTACGTTTTTTTCGTACCAAGCGTCTAATAAATATATAGACATAAAAAAAATTTGAATATACGAGCAAGTTCTTAACTACAAAGACTGCTAGTTTCAGGCAGTATTATTGTGTGAATTTATTTATTCCGCCTATAATGCCCGAATATAATTACAGACAAAACTTTTGAAAATGAAATCGCGCAATAACATACATACATTATGTTCACGCCTCTACGTCCCTAACGGGATTGACAGAGACTATCGATCGCTACCTGGAACGATCCTGACAAATCCTTGCTTCACTCACACCTATTAACCTTCTCATACATGCTCTTCTGTTCTTTACCCTATCCCGCAATCTTTTTTGTATATACATTGTAATGTGTATGACTTGTTTGGCCACCTAACTTTTTTCGACATATTGTAAGAGACGATTAAGGGACTAGGTGTATTCTTTCATATTTTTGGTCGTTGGAGTTAAAGGTGCTGGGGTGGAGGTCTAGGATTGAGGGCTGGAAGACTCATTTTACGATGACTGATGGACATGCGTGATCACTAAAATTCCTTTATGTTGTGTGTCATTTTTGTAGGGTTTAAAACCTCTTGTCCCATAGAAGCCTTTAAACCCTTCAAAAATGATTCCATTTCCACCAATTGAGACAGCATAGGCTTACAAGTACTACCACACACATAAATTGAACGAATGAAGCCGCGTCCCAATATGTGCGCCCAATTCCAGTGCTGCTAAGTGTTTCGGCATATGCCCCAGACTCATTTGGCCCTCTGCCAGTATAGGACCTGTTGTGGTGATTATGCCGCTAGATGGAGTGGGTGTCGCTGTAGCCTGTTTGGGTGTGGCTTGGAAAAGTTTGCATGGTGGCTCAACCTCTTTGGAAGAGATTTAGATATTATCTCGTAAAGGAGCAGACTGAGTTTAAGTTAATAAAATAAATACAAACAATATATACATATTACGTTATATTATATACGCCTCTACTTTCCTAACAGGAGTAGGGAAGATCATTACCGCCATCTTCTTTCTCGTCTCGTTCATACATTTCATTTATAACATTTACTTGTTATTATATGAGCTAGTTCCTTATGACTCCTTGTGCCGATAAATTAGGAAATCCCTACAAATCCCCGTAGTTCTAAACAAGTAACTTGAGGTAAACGTTCACGTATTGACTTACCATGAATAAATTAGTGCAAAGCACGTTCATTCCAAGCACATATTTACCGACATCGACTATGCAGAGGGTTGCAATTTGTTTACCTAGTGTTTAAATTCCTACATATTAACTAGCAGTGCTAAGGAAATACAAACTGTTGCAAAAAGTTGTGTTCCATATTAAAGCTTTTACGATCTGGGTGCGAATGCTAAAAGTGATTAAGGACATTTTATATCACCAAGGTACTGTTCACCAATAAGGAGTTTAAGCACGTGAGTTGTCAACAATAATTATTTATTAATTCTACAAGTCACATTATACATATATTCAGACACCTTAGACTACCGCGGCTCTGAAGACTTCAAATTGCCCTGTCACCCAAATGAACAAATTAATAATAATAAAAACGTTTATTTTACAACACACACACTCAAAGAAAAAAACAACTTCTATATAACACAGATTTGAAAACAAAAATACAAGTAGTTCTTACGTGTGCCATTGTGGTACAAAAGAGATTCCGTCTCAGCTTGGTGTGTACGGTGGACCATAATAACGCTGATACTATGACGGGACCACCAAAGGGCAACACAGTTGTACATTGCTGTGCTAATTTACATTTAGTCCTTTGGCCACTTCTCATGCCAAAACCTCCAGGTAACAATATATTCATGCCCTTGGCTAGAAATCTCATCAATAAAGTAGGAAAATAATACATTTTCGGAAGATCTCTGATTAAATATGAGCCTTTAATCAATCACCCGATATCTGCCCGTCAAGAAATTGTTGTTCTACGAGTGATAAGGCAGATTGGGTGGAGGAACTCGAGACACCTCGTCCGTGACCTTCTCAACTTTATTATCTAGCGCTAGAAATATATACAACTACATATATGCAAATACACGGATACATTTGTAATCTTGGAAGAAATGGATAGAATAGATACATAATCGTAAACGTAACATTACTTTCAAGTTAGTCAAAGTCTATCATTAAAGAAAACATACATATATTTGTTGCATACAAACATACACATCACGCCTGATTCCCTGTAAACGGGTAGGCAGAGATCACGGATCCCCATTTGTCCCGATCCTGACAGACCACTTTCGCTTCATTGACATTCATACATCTTCTCATACACTCTCGGCGGTTATATGTACTCTTAACGTCACCTTTTTTCAATATATTTGTTACTGTTTTATTTTCAGGATCTCAATGGTTGACTGGCCGCTATCAACTGACCATTGTGATGATGTTAATTCACTCGAAACCTACTCTTTAATCAGTATACAAGATGACTAGTGAATCATGTTACGGTATCAAATTGACTATTGCCAATATCGAAAATATGCGTACGGCAAATATATGCATAGGATTGCTGAGAAGATTATTTGAGTAATAGTGGTGGTAGAATAATCACATTATTTAATAAGGACTTATAAAGAGTTATGATGAATTAATATGGAATATTTATAACAGTCAACCTACAGTAGTATGAACGTAAATAAAATTCTATTATTATCTACATTACCAGCAGGGCTGGGCAAAATACATGCTTTACTTATTTAAAATATAATTACAAAATACTCTTAAAGTGAGTAATTGAAATATAAAATACTAAATACTTTAGGACTATGTATTTAAAATATAAATTACAAAATACAGTATTGTAAGTGTTTTTATTTGAAATACAAATTACAAAATACAAATACAATCAGCTTTAAGGAAGTTTTAATATTAGTAAGGTAAGTAAAATTTGGAATCTGGAAAAATTCTAAAATGGATCTAAACAAACCAAAGCAGCAAAGAAAATGTTAAGAAATCACTCATTTACACAAAGACAAAAACACAATTTTGTGTTTCATGGCTAAAATTTTTTTCAAATACCTACAACAACAAGTATATTAAAATGATAGAATCGGGTATTTACATAGGATTATTATGAAAACTCTGATCCCCAAAATTCCTCAAAGCGTTTTTTTTTTCCCCAAACTTTTCCCCAAGGATTTCATTTCCCCAAAAATTCCCCAACAGGATTATTTTTCCCCAAAATCGCGTAAAAATCCCCCAATCTGGTAACGCTGGCCGCGTCGCGGGATTTTTTTAATAAAATTTTACGGCCTTGCTTCTTGCTTTTTGGCCAACACGCGGCGGGAAGAATGAATGAATGATTGATTTTTTTGTTGTTTGTATGTACGCATACGCAGGCAAGAGTTAAAAGACCATGCATCCAGGGCTCGGTACACGCTGATAATATTTATCTAAATGTAATTTGTATTTTGTATATAATGTATCACATGTATTTCAATTACTAATTACAAAATACATCGGTAGAACGTATTTGAAATATAAATACTAAATACGTATTTGTATTTCAAATACGTATTTCAAATATTGCCCAGCCCTGATTACCAGTCTTCCTAATATATATAACACACTATGGGGCTATAGAATCTATTTGTCAATACATCTGTTTTTAGCTTTTATCTTATCTTCGTCAGATCAGTAATACACTTACGGATCGAATAATGAAAGGTCGAAGCAATTGGGTCATACTGGACAACCGAACTATTGGGAATATCTAATCAAGTTTTCAAAGCTCATGTTTTGACGTTAGTGTGTTCGAGTTACTATGCAACTTAACAGGTGATGAGTCCATCGTGGTATATTAGATCTTATAATTTCAGAGGAAAAAGTCTGTTTAATTTTTTTTCCAAATTCGAAGTTCACGGGTTTTATTTTTGTGGTTTACACGTTGTTAAACATTTTTGCAATGCCGAAATAATACTTTACTTCTGACTACTACGAAATATAGTTGAAACTATGTAGTTTCTATCTGTTTTCCGTGATAGATAATGATAGTCTGGAATGATATCATCTGCATTTTTTCACGTATATCGTTAGATTAACCTATTAAGCTTCTACTTTTTAATGGAATAGAGCAAAGCTAAACAAATTTCAATTCACTTCTTATCACCAACTTAAGAATTTTTGCCCACTTTTCAAATAATAATAATATTTAGGACACTACTACACCAATTAAACTAGCCCCTTGCTATGTACATTTAAGACTTGTGTTAAGGGTACTAGTTAACGTATATTTAAGAAATACGTATATTTAAATGACAACTTCATTTGAAAGCTCCATCTGTTGTTAGAGTTTAGGTCTATATCTCTTCATAGACTACCTATATGCAGACGCCGCAGCCCTTAGTACCGACGATCACCGCCTCTTTCGTGCCAGCTTATAATGGTACCAAGAACTGACATGAACATGCTTATGTGGGTTATCTATATTTAACCTGGCCTATGTGTAAATAACTGAGTATTCCATTATCTGATAATAGTGTATGGACACGCTTTCGCTATACGAATGGTAACTTTGTTAATAAACTTGATTTGGTTCGCAACTAAATTATTATTGAAATTTCAAGAACTGTAAGCACCAACAACGATATTATAGAAAAAATGAATGTGATATACGAAATATTTTTATATTGTCCGAATATACTATTTTATCAATGTCTGCGAATCTGGCATTCTGAGTAACTGGTGAAAAGAACTAAATTATGACAATTATTAGTGATTTGATGAGGGTACATGACGTCTAGCCATACGTGAAGATTATTACTATGATACTCATGATTCGTTTCAATTTGAGATATAATGAAACCGTAGAAAACAAGACATTCTTAGTATAAACATTAATAACCGCTCTAATAATTTCTTATACTAATCCTTAGTATTCTTAATGCAAATTTGAAATCACACTGCTCTACATACAGTACAAAAGTTGCTCGATTGTTTATTCCGAAAGCCGAACATTCATTATAAGCTATAATAGAGGCTATACCTAAGCTAGGTCGCAGGGAGGCGTCACCCCCGGGCGGCAGACGGGGGGTAGATTAAATTTCGTACCACACAGCTAGCTGCCTCAAGCTCACTTGTATTCATCACTGTTAAAGCTGAAATCGCTGGCTGTATCTCGGTACAATAGGTACGGAAAGCAGCTAGACTTCGGTCATACAACCAGTTTAACACGACCTCTAGGTGGGCCTACAAAATATGGTTTCCGGAGCTCTACGTCTTTTGCTACTCTTACGATGGACATGCGGTTTGCTGAGTATACATCTGCATATGAGACTAAACGTGGAAACATGCATGTCTTTGTTAAAACTTTGTCAATGTTACTCTCAAGGATTCGCGTTAGAAATCTCGACACGTCACGATCGAATCTAGATGAAAAAGTAAACGCCTTTTTAAATGCGAATAATGTGTGAAAGACCTGAATAAAGAATTTTCTTCGCGTAAATCAGGTCGAACACGTACGAGGTTGATAAAAGAACTACGTTACACCCGAAATCAAAAGCTTAGTCTTCAATCAAATCAAAAGTAAGAAAAAACTACTATTTTATGAAAGTGATGAAAATAGTATTCTCAACTTACACATACTATAAATTAATCTTCAAAATAAGAATGTTATCCCATAATCTTCAAAAAAACTGTGGTCTGATGTTTTCTTGGTAGATCAATACTTTATTAACTCTTTCTATAGTACTTGCACTCGTAGTAGTCCAACTCCATGGTACCAACGTGAATTTCACATAATTGAGAATAGAGCTTATTATTCTCGGAACATTTTTCCATTACCAACACCCACTATTCAAACCCAAATATGAATGAACTGTACCCCAATCTTATTTACCCATTACCTTAATTCATCTTTTAGGAAGCTCTCGCTCTTATTATTTCTATTGAGGCTGACCTTTTTGAAAAATACATTGGGTCTAGAGTGGGATGTCTGACTACGAGGGCTGTGTGTGGGTGTCACCATTTGCGGCACTGCTGTGGGTAGCTGTCACGTAAATGTCAAATTTCTAGCATTCGAATCATCTTGGAAATAAGTACTATGTTTCAGTGGTTTTACAGGAAGCCTTTACCATAGACAAGTATCATTAATGATAATCAACAAATTCTATATTTTATTGACAATGCTTAATTAAAACAAACACATAGTAGTAGTAGATAAGACTAGACTTTTTGGCGACTACACGAAATAGTAGTAGATACAACTAGACTTTTTGTCTACGATGACCAAAAACATAAGCTGAACGTTATCTGCAAGGGTACAATATAATATTAGCGTAGGACTATAAATAAATTATATGTCTCATGGTAGCTGGATATTAAGAAGAATTCTAACTAATTGCCTTTCTTCCCAACATGTCGTAGGAGGCAGCTAAGGGACTAGGGGTATATCGGGCGATAGGCTAGCGAACTGTCCCTGATGTTACATATGACATCAAAACACTAATGTACATGCTAATAAGTAATCAAGATGTTTTCATGTCTCCGAGGTTCCGTCCACATCGATGCTAAAGGTCGTGAGTGTATATGAATATAAGGACTATATGTACTATAAATTTAATATCCTTCTAAACTTATCTACAATATCGTTATAACCTACAATACCTACAATAAAATATGTATAAATGCCAAAGTACTGTCCACTCTATAAGTGATCTAAAATTATATACATATATGTTTCGTATACATACTTTGATCTTTGCCCTTTCCACCTTCAGATTAGACCCTAATCTTGGGCAGACTTTTCTCGATTACTAAATACTTAGGTCTGCGTTGCCTACAAATATTAGAGGAATGTTTATCTTTTAGCAATAATGTTGTAATCGAAAAGGAACATGATGTGTATAACATACATATAAAAGGTGATAGAAATAAGGTTATATACAGCGGGATAAATGAAAAAGAAAATCCCAATGTTGCTTTGGCATAGTTATCGTAAAATGTATATATTATAGAATTCACCTTTCGTATCAAGAGACAGAACAAAGACAAACACCTTTACGACCATTAACCCTTCCGGGGTAGTCAGATGTTCAGGTGTCTATCTCCGATATTGCGAAGGTAGAAATTCTATGGTATAAAATTCACATGATAATCAAAGAAGAATATAATGTTACAGCTTATTTCCTGGCACGTTTAAAAAAAATAAAGCCATAGTTTCCATCACCAAACATTTCTAAATTTCTATTATATCTTTGTCTCAACAATAACAAACTTAAAAGTTCAGTGCTATAAATCCGGGAATGTACTATTTACCAAAGTGACACATTGGTCGACCTGAAATCCAGTAAATCCAGTACAGTGAACTATAGAATATGGGTCAGGGGAAACTACACAAAGAAATTCACATAGAGTAGATTTCTAATGTGATATTGTCAATATTTGGCTGTCTGGGATAAAAATAAAATCGCTCAAAGGTATATTTAGATTTTAAAAGCTGATCTACGAAACTTTAGAATATAAATGTAAAGTTACTGTTATATATAATATACATATGTTTCCCGACGTTAACCTTTTTGTGTTATTCAGGGATTTGAGTAACCCACCTTTTGTATCTAAATTGATCTTCTAGTTGTCCAGAGGAATAAGTAGGTTTCCTAAATATGTTTTCCCTTTGAAACTACCGGCGCTTTATCACCTTGATTTTTACCCATCTAGATATTGACCACGGGCAGCGTTGCTGATCTTCGGTGATCGAACAAGAACCGGTAGTGTGTCAAAGTACAACTACAAGTTTCGAGGATATAATATGTATTTAGAAATAATACTAATGGCATGAGCATTGAGATATTGAATGAGGATTCTAGTAAAACTGAACTGGCTAAACCAGTCGCTGGAATATAGGTCTTTCTCGAGACTTAGTAATCATTTGCATATTTGATTTGAAAGTTTCGCTTTTTGAGCTGAGACGGAAGATGAAAAGTTCAATAGACATTTTTTAAGTATTGCCGACATGTTTGCATATCGAATTATGGTCTTCAAAGCTAGCTTTTGAGACGATAATAACGATTACTGTTTAGACAATATAAAGAAACAAGAAGTATTCATACTCTAAAACATTTACAAATATACGTAGATCAAAATAGATTTTAGGCCACTTTTAATCAATATACTGTTTCTGCAAATTAGGATTATTATTATTTTAGGATAAAGTGTTGAATCATCTATTACCCCAACCCAGGTTAATACATAGTGTATATGAGGGTAAAGTAAATATTCAGTATGCACTGACCTCGTGTTACTGAGCGTTATTACTGGTACAAATATAGTGAAGGCACTGAATAAGTAAGCGCTAGCTTCGTATAGCCAGACAAAAGGTCAATGTTCATAAGCTGGAGTAGATAGCCGACCAAGTGTTTTACCTACGTACAGACATATTAAAATCGGTGTAGCTATTGCGAGTAGTAAAGCGTTGAGGTTAATGTTACAGTAAGAGAGAAATTCTGAAGTTTTTTCTACTATCACATTAAGTGTTTATGGGTTATTCGATTGGGAGCTTAACTCAAAAATAGCTTCAATATAATTGTGATAAATCTCGCGTATATGTCATTGCGTACACATCTGACTAAAACATTTTTTATGTAGTTTTTGTGTGTTAGTTTGTTTCGGAGAACATAGTACAAGACTTCGGAGATTATACATTGCCTTATAATATTAAATTTGCGTTACACTTACGTTACGCAGCACGGTCACCAGCTAACCCATTATTTACTACTATTATTCCTTGCTAGTTAGAGGTACGGGGTGTCCAACTCCACAAACGCGGAGGTAGTAAATCTATTACCACCAACTCAATATGACAGTTGGTAAGCCTATTTTGTCACACTATACTTTCCTATTTTATTTACGTTTCCAGCAATGATGAGAAATGTAGAGAAAAATATAAAATAGGGAAAGCTCTAGTGCATTACACGATCTATATACACATATATCCACACACAAACATGCAGCCCTGTGTTATGTAGATCACCCACTCAGCTGTCTTCTCTATACTACACGTAACGAACATCAACAAATAACCTATGTATGAGTACATTAGTATAATTCAATATACATACATATTTTTAAGCCCCTAATTCCCTAACGGGATGACCAAAAATTTACTATCGATTGCTATCTTAAACGATCCTGTCAAATCTCCCTTGCCCCAATCACATCCTCCATTTTTGCATATTTTTTGTTGAGTAATATAATTCAATAAAGTTAAACTTATGATTCTACTTCCCTGACGGGATAGGTAGAGATTATCTATCGCTACCATAATCGATCCTGACAAATCTGTCTTGTTGACCCCCTCGTCAACCCTAAAATTATGCATATTCTTGTGTTCTTGACATAATGCACTCCGCCGGTATAAGTAAACTTAAGTGGATATTCAGGTTCCCAAAAAATAGGACTCCGCGATCTCTATTAACTCTTTTACGTACATTGACATGAGGTATATATGTATATGTGATTGTATTACACATATATTTCATATTATCTAAGATTGTAATGAAAATATACTGGGCCGTTGTGACGACCTTTCATTGTATGTTAGCGATTGTTCTTACTTTAAAAGTGAAGAGGGTCTTCCTAATTACGCCGCGAAACTAATATTGTTGTCCCATCGTTCTATTACACACCTCTGAAGAATGCAGACATGATATTTATGAATGTTCATATGTACACAGTCTCTGAGTTAGGTTATATTAATAAAAAAAATACATTACATATTACATCATTAGATTGGTCTTGTAAACATCAATGCGTACGTGACTTACTGACCACACCCCAAATTCAAGGACTGGTTTCAGACATTCGCTTTTACTATTAGTTTTATAAACAGTTGCAACGCAGTTCTTGTATGTTGGCATGGTTTCAATACATACAACAACAACAAAATTATTTATCATTATAAGATGTGTAACAACGACATCTGTTGTTGGAAACAAAAATCACTGGGAAAATAAATATGTTTTGTGCGTAAATTTTCTGTAACTTCGAAAAAAATAATAATACTGAATATAAATAAAGTCAAGTCTTTAATTTTCATAAATGACATTTGACTTAGTAGGTACGTTCTAATTTTTCAATTCTTAGTGCCCACCATGATAGAACAGATGGCGCTGTATAACACAACCTTTTTTATGAAGTCATAACAGCTGATTGAGGGAAATACAATACCAATACGAAGTGTAGATTAAGAAAATTAGTGTATGTAAACATAACAACAGCAGGCTGAGACCTAATTTTTTTATGTACATAAATGTCGAATTACAATTTATTGTTTACTTACCATGTATTTGAATTTGAGAGTAACTTTTCAAATAAGCATGAAAGGCGAGTTTGAAAGCAAAATATCTCCGTAAAAAGAAAAATCTTTATAAAAAATAAACACACAAAAGTAAATTCATTATTATTTATTTAATTCATTTTCCATTGATTAATTTCATACGTATGTATTTTCACAATAATTTCGATTAAAAATATTGCTAACCACAATCACATTGATTACTTTGGCTTAACCTTACCTACAAATTATACTAAATAAATTAATCGACAGTTCAATCCTTATTTCTAGCAATTTAAGTTAATCTTATTTCGAAATATATTATTATAATACTGGATCTGTAATAATAAGTTAATAATACTATTTGCCTCGTCCTATAGGCAAAAACTCATTTTGGTTTTCTACATACATTCATACATACACTCAGTTTTTTAATTCCTTTTGGGGTGGACAGAACTTCGGAGATATAATATCTCCTAGGTCACAATTGAGCATGAATATTTTTGTTTTCTGTACTCTTATATCTTGTTCGTAGCATTGAAGAAAGTAATGCAATATCTATATCAATTTATACAATCCACAATTTTGCTGTAATTTGGATGGTACATAAATACTGTAGATAATAAGTAAGGTTGATTAATATGCGGAATGAACATTAATATCATAAACTGCTTTTGTTTTCTTACAAAGATTATCCTTTCATTTTCATCATCCTTTAAATTCAACATCTTGTTATTAAAGTTATCCAATGAAATAATTGTGAACACTCTACCCTACTCATATGATGATAATAAATCAAAAAAGATGGACGACCTCAATACACAAATACTTACTCCTAAAATGGCATGATTGGCTTTTATTTCTAAAGACCTAAAATTCTACAAATAATTGAGATTATTTGGACAACATTAACTTTAAAGATAATTCTCAATTTGAGACGATTTTCTTAATTATTTGGCACTTGAATTCGCATCAATATTTTTAATTCTATCTTTCTAGTATTACTTACGTTAATCTACAGGGTATACATAGGTATATTTATGTTTGACTACTGGTAAAGTCTGAGATAGAATTGTAGCTTTCAAAAGTATTTGAGATTCTACGTAAATTTTTCTTTGTCTACTGGTGCCCAAGTCCACTAACGCTTTTTTCAAAATATCAGTTATATATACTCTTCAGTAACAGAGTGGAGTTGTTAATGGAATAGCAAAAGAATGACAAATTTCGTAATTTGCAAGACGAAATTTTATGCTTTTGCTGAATTCAGTTATGAAATTTGATACTTTTGCTAATTCACTACCAATTTCACACTAGTACTTAAAGTACATAATAATATATTGAACTGCGATTGTGCTAAAACGCATAAGTAGTATAAGAGCACTAATACAGCAATAATTTTACAGTTACCCTATTTTAAACATTTAGCTTAAGAAATGACAGGGAAAACTATATGATTTGAGCATATTACACAGCGTGCTACAACTCGGAAATACGAGTACTAGATAACTAAGCCTAATAGTAATTACAATACTTAAATTAGAAAGGTACTTTTTTTATAAAAGTGTACTCTGAGCTTACGAGACAAGGTTCAAAATAAAGTAATACTATCATGTTTGTTATATATTTATAATATCTATTGAATTTCATGAAAAATCTAGTTTTTAAGTGGACTTTGGTAATATTTGGTTACCTTTATAAAGATGGCTATAAAATCCCTGAGCATATCATTCAGATTAATGAAATGAGTATTGTGGTTTATTCATTCATGTAAGAATACTTAAAATTACGATCACATCAAATTAGCATATCTACTACATCATCATTAATCATTATTTTTGTTAAATCTAAAAAGAGCCTTAAACAGCTTATACTTAAGTAAAAGATTTGAATCACTACGATTTTATTTAAGAGTAACTAACTACCTATGTACTTCCATTCAGATTTAATGTTCAGAGATTCAAAATGGGTAATATTTTAAAGGGTAAGTACATCTATCGACATATTAGTTTGAGCAATATACAGAAATTATGTATGTTATGATTAGTCATGGAAACACTGATTAACAAATAGGTTTTAGAGCATAAACTGCACAGTATTTGGAATCATACGACATTCTTGATCGCTTCTTGATTGCTTGATTGCGTCTATACTCTAGGTTGACATCTATATTTCAGGAATAAATAATGACTTTATCCCTAGCTATATTTTCATATAAGGGTCTTCCTCGTATTACATTAATTTTCGCAGACATAAAACCACAACAGCATTCATAGACTAGACTTATGGTTCCATGGAACTCTCACAAACTCTTCACCCTTATTCTACCACTCACAATAACCCCCTCTACATTATGACTATGACTATTTACATAAATTCCTGGAGCCCAGGTTCCATTTTGACGTATTCTCAAGACGGTGGCTCTGGAGGGGCGGGTGCAGCTGTGCTGGACGGTTGAAGAAGCTTCGCAGCTGCCGGGAAGTGCGACAGGTCGAAGCCAGGGGGCGCCACTATACCTGCTGCAGTGGCCGTGCCTTGCAGGTAGGCTACTAGTCTGGAAATATTTATTTATTTATTATTATGAGAACTTAAATAGTAACGGAAAATGGAGACGAAGTAATTAGATTTAGCTTGTGATGTTTTAATCTAGAATATTCTAGCTAGATAAAGAATCAGCTACGAGTAGGGTAACAACTCTTCCCCACAATTTATAACGTTATAATTTGTCGGCTCCATGGGCAACACTTTTGTGAAAAGAGTATTAATTACAAAGTTATATTAATCAGTACTCAACACAAATATGTTGATTAATACCTTCGCAATTCCTCTAGAGCGCTGGCCTGCATCAGGATGTAGTTCTTGGCGAGGAGCAGAGTGGCTATCTTGGACAGCTTCCTGACGGGACGGCGAATGAGCGTACGGGATCACACTGCGGAGGTCATCTAGGGCATCGTTCTGAAATTAAGAGCACTAATATGAACACGTATAAAGATTTAGCCATTTGTCGTGTCCTATAAATGGTGAGAAAAATTAAATAATAATCAGTCGTCTATGGTGCGTCAACAAAGTCAGCAGCTCAGTGAAAGTTGAAAATACAAATAATTATTTTCGGCTGAAAATTTAGTCAATTGTGATGCCAAACTGTGTAAATATGTTCGCTTTGGGATAAGATTTGGATCCTCAACTGGAACGAACCGAAGAACAAGGAAGAGAGCAAGGAATTGGAGCATCGATTTCATTTTTCTTCGGCTGTAGCGGCTGGCGCGTTGGTGTAACCATGGTGATGAAATAACAAGAAGTTCAAACGTCGTGGCATCAGTGTTTGTACTTCAGCCGACATAACCTTAGTGGTGAATGGCTTCATAAAGATCAAATAAATAAATTAAATAATAATAAATTATTCGCTTAAAAGGATTGTTAGATGTATTAACAATTTCAAAGAGATCAAAATGATAAAATTTGTATTGCTCACTTTTTGTTATCGTGTCATTTTTGTTCTTTTTGGCTTAATTTTTTTACATTCGTTTTATTTTTACGTAATTTGTTTATCCAGATTCATTATATTTTGCTATTATTGCTTTACAAATAAAATAATCCAA
>JAMBLF010001134.1:0-137891 GCA_030578115.1 Leucoptera coffeella | reverse complement strand
ATCTAAACACCAGGTAATATATCCAACGCGAATAAAGGACTCAAAACGTGATTAAATACATAACATATAAACATAAACAATTCAGACAATGCTTCATAGAAAGAAAGAAAAATTCATCTGTACAAAAACGTTATATTTCATACCCATATAACAATATTTTCATTCAATTCCCGTACCCCGTTCACTATACCTCTCAATCAGTCTCGGCAACCTTCAACTGCACTAAAAAGAGTCTAAATGAAATGCAGCGGTCGGACGTGCCCAAGAAATTAATTTGAAACCTAAGTCCCCGCGGATACCCCTTTCATTTGAATGCTACGAACGGAACAAAGCTCCCTCTTGGATTTTTAAGGAAATTTATATTTTATGACTTCGACTTCATTGTCGATGTTTAATTGGCTAATGCCTAATTAAGATTAATGGGCAGTACGGCTAGATACATCTGTTAGGATCGTTCAAGGTGGAGATCTATACTCTCGGCCTATTCGGACGTGTACTAGAGGCCCTTAACAAATTCAGTCATCTTATTTACTTGTCAAGTCATTAGTTTTGTTGAATTTGTGAAGGTTTCAGTAGGATGTACCTTAGCGATTTGGATGTGAACTAAACAATAATAAAGAAGCAAACTTACGCTTCGTAACATAACCTAATTTTATATTAGTATACAATTCTTATATCTGGGCCATTACTAAACTTTTAATACACTCTTTATAACTTTTCCGGCCGTCACATAAACAACAATTGATCAGTAATTAAAGTAACCGTCTCTGGAATAAATTATTTTGCGGCAAATCTGGAACAAAGTCGAGAACTCAATAAAAACATTTGCGAAACATTCCCCAAACACATTTACTGAGTCGTCTTATAGGCGTACAAAAGTTTGTTAGCGTTTTCTTTTGGCAAAATTAACTTTTCACACAGTTTTTCCTCGCTCGTGCTTAAATAACATTATAAAGAAATTATCTTTTGTATTTTGTAATAAAATGAAAAATAAAAACCAAGGCCACCTAAAATGTTAATCATACGTACATGTCTTTTAATACACGCCGGGGTCGACAGAACTTAGAAGATACAATATATTTTAGGTCATTTTAAGCTTAATACTGGGGTAGTGATGTCATATAGAACATTAGTGACTAGTTGATAGACTACTGCTCAATTAATTAATTAATTAATTCCATTTACCTCCTAGTTCCATAGTCGCCTTTTACAACATGCTGGATATATCGGCAGCTAGTTAACACATGGATGGATGGAAGAACGAGAGCTAGTAACCATTATTTTTCATATCCCAGGATAGCACGGGTTAGTAATAGTTATTAGTTGACGTATACCACTCGATGAGACAATTTCATCGATAGAGATTTGGGGCTGCAATCACCTATAAATTAAAAATCTTCTATTTCTTAGCAGCTTTTTTTCATACATTACCAATAAAAAAAGAACTAGAATCTATCCATATTTGAGCTTGTCGACTTACTTACCGACATAAAAAGCCTCTGGTTTCATTCCATTCACGTCTTCTACCAGATTTGTTCTAAAGATCGGATAAAGCAAAATAGCTTCTTAAAGACATGCAAATATTAATAAAGGCACCTCATTAGGAGCATGCTAAACATTACCTTTAACGGCTACAGCCTTAACAAGGATTAGTTCGTAAAGTAACCGCCAGGGGGCGTCTTAATTAAATGGCGTATCGGAAGGTAACGCTCAAATTGTATATTAAAAATCCGGTTTAATTAAACTATGTAGTTATATCGTTCTTATATCTTTCAAATTGGATAGAACCTAGAAATATGAGAGATTGTATCGGTAACCATAAACTGCCGATATGACTATAAAATATTAGTCACATTTTATCTATCAACCTTCAGTATCTACCCTTTTACAGCAAGTAGGGGGAAAAGTCAACTAGTCAGCATTATATTTATCTTCCAATCTAATTAGCAAATAGCAAAGACTAGCGAGGATTAATAAATACATTTTATAACTTTGGCTGTGTTAATCGGACACGTAAAAAGAATGTTTACTAGCTGCCTTTGTTCTCGGCATGTTGTATATGTAAAGGCTCGGAGTTAATGAAATCTATTAGGCAATGGGCTAGCCACCCGCCACCAATGTTCCATTTATGCACATGATAACCCAAAATTTACGGAAACTAGTGATCTAGGAGACATCATGCTTTTCTCTGAGGTGTTATCCAACCTGAAAGGGATTAAAGGACGTGAATGTAAAGTTATATATATATATATATATATATATATATATAGTGTGTGTATGTATGTACAACATTGTCGTCATCTTACGTGTGACATGACATAACAGCTAATGTACTCAACTCAAATGAGCACTCAACTTAACCTGCATTCGCATAATCGAATTATCCACTCGCAACTAAGTGCTAAGTGAAGCAAGTGATAGAATTAACTTATTGCAAACAAGTTGTAGGTAAGCGGAGGTTAGAATTACTACCTCCACAATTACGGAGATGGAAAGCCGAACCTTTGACTACCCAGCTAGGCTTAGTTGTAAAAGTGTTTGCCTTTTTTTCGTAAGCTATGGTTAGGACATATTATGCGGATGAATGTTTATAAAATAATTAATATATGTATTAATGAATATATGTATTTGGTCGAGGTGGAAGGGCGGTTATGTAGCGATTGACACAGTAAGATGTTGTCAATCAAAAATACGACATACTGAAAAAGTGATAAAAATACATATAATCATCGAGTATGTCTGAAGAGCTTTAGGAATGTCAAGGAAACTAAAGCGTTTAGGCAGCATCATGTTAAAACGGGTATCCGTGATAACTGTCTACCCATCTGTAGGCAAATAGAGCTATAGTGTGGCATTATAAATATCGCTAAGTAAATTATAACATTGCGAAGATACCAGATATTTCAATGCCCTATTCATATTAAAATATACTCCTATAAGCCCATAAATAACCCACCACGAAGTCTTCTACAACCTATTTATGACAAACGAACCACTGAGAATTTAAATATCGGCACCGACATATTTCTTAGGCATACAATATGCCATAAGCGACGGCCGTAAATCTATATTGTGACAGAGCGTGAATAAAATACGGAAGACCGAAAATACGAAAGGTCCCAGGGCGGAAAAGTGCGTGGATGTCGGGAAAGCCATAAATATTGTTAGATAAATATTGTATCATTGGCCAAATGTCACGGCACGGGCTACCGCTAGATGGCGCTGTTCATGAGAAAAGTTATGGAACGTGTGATAGTTTCGTAAGGAAAGATTTATGCATACTGTTATGAATGTAGTTTCTGTATAAAGGTTTGTTACGTTCCATTTTAACAGAACTAGTTGTTAGTAGTTTTACATACTAAATAGTAGCTCAGATAATATAATAGTAAGTGATCGTTTGCCTTCTAAAATGTGTTACAGTTAGATTATTTCCATTACTACTGTAATCTAGTTATGGATCCGCTTTTTACCTCTATTTTTATGCCAAACGTAACCAGTAAATATATAGCTTATAAAATTAACAACCAGACTGAAAAGCAGAAGAAAAAACGTAGTTCTTAACTCTGCTTCCCACCGGGAATCAAACCCGGGACCTCACAAGCATTCAGGTGATTAACCAATCGCGCAACGGAGGTCGTCAGAAAAATCTCATGATGACGTCACTATTTACTTAATGCGAATATAGTATAGTTATGTAGCTCTTCTTAAATAATGTATTTAGTCCTAAACTATCGATATCGCCAATTCTCAATTCCTATAGTATCCTAAAACACCCCGTTCAAAGCAATACATGGCGTGTCCCATACCTTATCTAAGGGATAGCGAATGATCAAGGGTTGTAGGGTTGGGCACTCGTCACACACAAATTTGTCCCATGACGAGATTTTATCAAATCCTACCCATTGGACAAAATATATGGGCACAGATTCAGTGGTACAGTTACGTTGTAGAGCAAAACGCTGGTATTGTAAATATTGAATACATTTTAATACTATGCACATTATCCGTACTTCTATCCTGTCAGACCATTATACTGATCATAAATTAAAACCTAACTTATATATTAATAAAAGTCATACCGGTCAAAAATTGTTTATAAACAACGATAAAAGGCTACAGTTTAGAAACAACACTTCGTGCTATTGTAGACACTTCGAAATTTATAACTATACAGGTTAATGTGATTAATTGTGATACTAAGCGGGTTAATGTGATCCATTCTTCAATATGATGATATGAGCTCTGTATTCCACAGGCTCAGTCCACCACAAAAAAGATAGAAAACTACTAGTAATATGAACTTTTGCACCTTTTTAGAGTAAATGTTACTACAGTTGTTCTGTAAATTCGTTTCATCTGTGCCAACTGAGTGAAGGAGGCAATAGCGCGATCAGTGGAGCCGTTTATCAAATATGGAAAGGGTCGTAGTAAGGAATTGCGGACCTTTTTTAAAGGATGACTCCGTGAGGATATTAGAGGGAAGTGTGCAATGGAGGAACGCCCACTCGCCATCAATTCCTGAGCCTAAGAGGCACTTATTGGGAATGGCGTGAACGGGCCTCAGTACTCTTATAAATTGGGACCTATTTCGACAGATTGTAGCTCTTGTACAATCTTTTTTCAATAGATGGAGTGAGGGTTCTAATAATATGTGATATAGGCTTGACAACTATAACTTTTTATATCATATTGAAGCCTCTTTTTATTAAATCGTGTAAACATGACAGGTCATTTCTCAGTGTGTACAGTCATACCTACCTAAAGGAGTCAGGATTTCTTAACATATTTAGTTATGATAAATTTCTCAGAAGAATTGCATTAAGTATAAAGACACATACATTCATGTCTTGTTATCCTTTTCAGGGTGGACAGAACCATAGAGACATTAAAACATCTCTTTCGTTTTTTTTTCGCATGTATATACGTTACTAGCCCATCTCGCAAGAATATCCAAGCATCCAAATATTTTGTTTCAAAACGTCGCTCCATTTCCTTTCGCATTTATGTTGGCTTTATGAATGTATCCTCGCATGTCCATATCATACGTAAACAAGAATCCTAACACCACAGGTCAATTTATTCAGCAAAACATAGCCAGGGACCCACCGCTCCCAGAACTAATAACGCTGTCATTTCCAGACATAACTTCAACTCTATTCATGGGTGTTAGTCCGGATTAAAATTGTAGCTCTAACGAAACGCGGTTAAGGTGAATTTTCAAAATTGCATTTCGCACTTTACGAGCGAAGCACGTGGGCGGCTGCCACGTTTTTTAGCTTAATTTGTGAAACCCGTGGGAACACTCACGTAGCTGTTACGACCCTGTTCCCGAATGCGCTTTCTTAGCTGTTTGCTGTTCTGGCGAATGAAAGGTTCGGGAGACGGGTGAAGTGTTTGTAATGTAATTAAGTCACTAGATAGGTTATTATGGCAAGAATAATTTGATAAATACGTGTCGATAAAATTTTAATTCTAAAGAGCATGAAAAAAGAGTATAATATTTCAAGCTGGAATCTTCAATATTTGTTCGAAAAAATTAATTTATAACAAAACAAATGACTATTTTTATACCCTTCATACACAGCAAGCATACACCCATTCCATATTTGTAAAACTACTCAATGATCCCGAATTATTATAACTCTATCGTGTGATTCAGAACACAAAAAAACAATTACACAAACGCCTACCAAGTACATATATATTTTCAGAAAAATAAAGATTTTGCATTTCGCATTTCAAGTTATTGCCCACAACTCTTAAACTGAAGAATAATAGCCCAAGCGCGGAGCCCTAATCCCTTGCAATGTATAAAATAAAAATTTCAACTCAACATCTGTTGCATTTTATGATCGCTACAACCATTTTCCATATTACAATTGAAAATAAAATGGCTTTGCAAAAATGGCAACTTACTTTTGGAGTCAGTTTGATAAATGTTTTATTATTAACTAATACAAATATAGTATTAATTCACATGGTGAAAAAAAAAGTTATAAATATGAGCCCTAATGTGCGCAGAAAAGTTCGGAAGGACATTTAAGAAATTTTAAGAAATTCGACGTAGCTCAGTTGTAATTCGACGTAGCTCAGTTGTAATTCGACGTAGCTCAGTTGTTTGGGGCTTGGCTCTGTATTAGTGGGTACAGGGTTCAAATCCCGTTTGAGCATGTACCAATGGAAATGAAGTTTAATGAATTTCTATGTACATTTTCGTAATAAAAACACATTTACGAAATGCGTTGAATTATACGGTGAGGGAAAACATCGTGAGGAAACCTACCTGTTCGTCGAACAGGTAATAGTTAGAGCTTGTTAATGGCGACATGGCTGACCACCTGTCACATTGAGTACTAACTATCTGGTTAACACGTGGGTTCTAGGTGTCCATAGAATTACTACCTTCGCAATTGCGGAGATGGACATCTGAACCTCTGACTACCCCGCAAGGGTTAATGGTCGTGAATGCGTTTGTTTTTGTTTTGTTTTGTTTATTTAAGAAATTCATATTTATAAAGAAAAAATAAGAATATCGACGGCCACTCTATCACACTACAATACTGGAGCAAAATCCAATTTATCAACAATCAACTTGGGACGAATCGCATAATTCATTAATTGACAATACCTATATTTACAGGCACGCTTAATGCTACTTTCCAAACATACAAGCATAATATAGTAAAATGATAGTAATATTTCATAGCACCATTATTAGTTAAGTACGACATCTGGCAAACATAAAACCAAGAAGGCTTTTGCTAAGAAACAAGTGAAGGAAGACAAAACACGTGAGCACTGCCATTTGTACTCATGGGACGCGAAAAGTAATTGAATTTTTCCTCACATGAATTCTGTGTTATGGCGGATATATTGTTTAGTATTTAACATTGGGCGATTATTTATATATTTTTTATTAAGACATATATTTTGGATTACAAACCTGATGAATTTTCCATGTTAATCTCTATATAATCCCGTTAGATACTAAACGCTATGCAAACTAGGTCTCTGAGCTTTCATCCATTAAATGACGTGAATAGCTTAGAATATTGCGTACACATTCACAATTGCTAACAAGGAACATATGTAGAAGAAAAGTACTGCATCGTTTTATTAGGAAAACGACAAAAATAATTATAGTTGTAGTAGTTATCCACGCAAGAATGCCAAAAAATCCTCAGTTCTGTGTTCCCTTATTGAGATGAGATAGAAACCAGCTAGTTACATTCTATCTAAACTCTAGACTGGAACAGAAATGGCAAATTCCCGATAAAATGAGCGACGAGGCGAGAACATGGCGTCTCGCAAATAAGAGCAAAACCCACCAGCCACAAGTGACAAATGGATAACTCTCCCGGGCTTACTTCGACTACATACCCGCAGGTAAATACTGGTGGGTATATGATGGATGAACTAGTCTGGTACCTAGGTTGTAAGCGTTTAATTTTTAAGAGATAGGGTTAGAGTATATATGTATGTATTTGTTTTATGATGAGTGATATTTTATACATATATTCACGCCTCTAAGTCCCCAACGGGTTAGGCAGAGACTATCAATTGCCACCAGGAATGATCCTGACAAATCTCTTGCTTCAATCACACCCATTAACCTGATCATATATGCTCTTGCGCCTTGAGAAGAATGATACTTTAGAATCCTATGTCCTTTTCCGGATAGATTATACCTTAGAGTCAACTACTTCGGTGATCATTCTAATATAAATATAATATAACCCTGAACCTTAATGATCTCCTACATACAGGTAAGAAAGGCAGCTAGTTAGCATTCAATTTACGTCCCAGCTCTAACTGGCAGGAATCTCCATTGAATCGCAATGCACCAAGCGTCGTCAGCCGAGGGAATACATTTATTGAATTCAGCGCGGTGTCGCTGCACTTAAGCCAAATAAAACAGGACCCGATTGGGTTGTCTTGACACTATTGCGACTAGGATTTAAGCTTGTTGCCACCGTTTTTGCTTTTGTGGAACAGCTGTAGATTTTAAGAAAGATGGTTTTTTAGTAAATATTAATTTATGTTAATACGTAGTTGTTTCTCGTACATATTATGAAGATTGGATTCATTACGTAACTAATTAACGCAGTTGACGCCATAGATTCGGTAGTTAAAGATGTATACAGGGTGGCGCATTCAAAACGGTCAGTATGGGAAAGTCTGAAACTACAAGAGATGCGAAGATTTGTTCTTAGGAACCATGTCACCGATTTTGATAAAAAGAAAAACTGCATTCATACTTTCTTTGAAAAAACAACTGTATCCAGTACGAGAATCGAACCTGGTTGCTTTGAAAAAATAAATTGGCTCTTTTAACTTTTTCTTTATAAATATCGATTGTGTAGGTCTTAAGCTGTAAATGTCTCTATGAAACATGGTGTCGAAAATGAATAAAATGCATTATTTTGGCATACTTTAGTTTATCATAGTAGGTTTTCTAAGTGACCACCGTTGTTTTCAATACAATATTCAAAACGTTTAGGTAACGATCTTACTATTGAATTTTGTATTTTCATGTGGTGAATTTGCGTTACAATTGACTTTATTGCTTCTTTTAGGTCTTCAATGATGGCATAGCTTGTTTTGTAAAATTCATCCTTAACGTAATCCCACAAGAAATTTTCTAATATGGTTTAACACGTCACTTTAAGTGGACTTTTCAATAGATTGATAGTTTTTAATTACTGTACATAACAAAACCTCCTTAAAGGATTAATGCAATTCTAATGCCACATAATATGGTGTATGTAATAAGTAGGGAAGTACAAAATTAGAAACAGCCATAGAGACAATTTTACATGTCTGTTGAATATTGTAACGGTGTATGTAAACTACTATGATAAACTAAAGTATGCCAAAACAATGCATTTTATTCATTTTTGACACCATGTTTCATAGAGACATTTACAGCTTAAGACCTACACAATCGATATTTAAAAAGAAAACGGGAAAAGGGCTAATTTATTTTTTCAAAGCAACCAGGTTCGATTCCCGTACTGGATACAGTTGTTTTTTCAAAGAAAGTATGAATGCAGTTTTTATTTTTATCAAAATCGGTGACATGGTTCCTAAGAACAAATCTTCGTATCTCTTATAGTTTCAGACTTTCCCATACTGACCGTTTTGAATGCGCCACCCTGTATATCAGTATACTTCTACAGTAAAAAGCAAAACCTTTTTGGCCAAAAAATAGGTTAAATGTGGTCTTATCTTACTCTGCAACATCCAAGATAATCATAACATCATCATCAGCGTATATAAGAATACTATTCTAGTACCTCACTAACAAAAAAGAAGCATAATACATAACATAATACAAGTATTTACATCACCGAAAACAAATACTCCCTATTAAAACTTTAATGTATACATTTATTTCCTAACCTAATTTATCTTATTCGTACAGAAAGCATCACACTATACCATCCAAGTTCATTTTAACCCATTCAACGGACAAAAGCAACACGCCATCTCAATCCGAGAAGCAGCAATGAGACAAGTCACTCGACGTATCTTGTTGCAACTTTGCCATGTACAAATAACAGGAGCTAGCACGTTGTTGCAGTTGGGAACTCAGGTGGCAGTTACCTTCTCGACGGTGCACGGGTTAATATACAGTCGTAATCGAAAGGTAAAAGAGAATTAGGTTTTTAGTTTAGTATGGAGTTAGTTTTGGAATTGGGTTTTTAGTTTATTGGAGTTTTTTTTTGTGGAGATTCTAGCAAATTATTTACGGTTAATTGATAGCTATATATACATCATCGTATCATACAGGTAGATAATCAACGATGTGTTGAGGCAATTGATAGTATCTCCTTTCTCGATTGGTAAGTAAAGGCGTTAATATATGTATGTACGTGTATTTAAAGTAGACCAGAACCATATCTACACAATTTAAGATATCTTAGATAGATAATATAGTACGAGGAATGAATACAATGTATTTAAAGTATACCAAAAACACATCTATACAATTCGAGATATCTTAGATAGATAATATAGTATGAGGAATGAATACAATCCGTGTGAAACGAGTTAGACTATAGGTTTATCTTTCTCTCTGATCTATGGTCTATAAATACACAGCAATTAATATAAAAGCCTTATAAAAAGACCTATCTCCCACTGTACTGATATCGGCGAAAGTTGTGTATAATAGCGCATTGTTTGGACATTCGATACCCACCAAACAGTTCTAGGAAGGTAGTAGTTGCTAAACAAAAGTTATTTTCCATACAATTAATCATTGCAGCATTGATTTTGAGTCAAGGCCCTTGATCAATGATAGTAAAGTTAAATATGACCAACTAAACTACTACTAAATATGCAAATACATAATAATACATACATACATATGTATATTCACGCCTCCACGTCTTTAAGGGAATAGACAGAGATTATAGATCGCAATCTAAAACGATCCTGACAACACATGATCGATCGATCTTCACTCACACTCATTAATCTTCTCATACATGCTCTTCTGTTCTTTACGCGTAATACATAATGATGTACGAGTATATCCTGTCACATACATTCACACTGACATTCTGTTTCACTGAAGTGTTACATAGAACACAATGTTATGAATAACATTTTATCTCATTAAACCTTATGTTTAGAAAATGTTTGTATCGTAATAATGTTTTTTCTTCCTAACAAGATCAGCTGGTCAGTAAGTAGGTACTTTACATTTTACGAGTAATTAATTGGTCAGTAAGCAGAGCACTTTTTACGACTAGATTATCTGACTGTTTGAAATAGAACACATTGAGAAATTATTAATTGAAGTTTCCGAACAATAACTCAAAGAGGCGAATTATCGGAGCCCTAAATTATGCCGCAATTAGGTGTGGAGAATCCTTAATTACGAGGGTCGACCTAGAAAAAGGCTTTGCCTCTATTCCATAGATTTATTGCCGTAGGATTATTCTAAGCACGAGTGCCTCTGACTATTCTGGTTAGAGATAAAGATATCCCGCTTTAGAACGGAAATTCAGTTGAAATTACTTCCTTGTTCTTGGAATAGTGTAACGAGTGAGGAAATGGGCTATTTTTATTTAGAACAAGTAAATATTGAAATAAGTGATTGTAAAAGAAAGTTATAATCGAAAGTAAATAAAGAGATTTTGAATCATACATTCTATTAACATTATCTGTACAATATGGTCAAGGATATGACTGGGGATCTGTCTCCTGGTAGTTATAAGCCAATCTTAGTCTATTGTAATGGATATAAAGGGTCTAGTATTAGGTATCGGGCTGAGGTGTCAATTTCCATCGATATCCGTGAGAAAGCCAGTGGTGCAGAGTTGCACAGATTTGACCTTAATAAAGATAATTTAATATAGTATAAAAATATGGTTCAGTACACCACTATTATGCAGAGGTTTATTAAATAGTGTTAATTTGTGTTTTTAATCGGAAAATATAGGCTGATGTTCCTTGATATCTGTATATTGCTCGATTAGAAATCATATATTTTGTATAATATGTAATACTAAAAGCGGATATTCCCAAGTCTTATTGATAAACACATAAAATAGGAAAAGACGTTTGGATATTTCCGATATCATCAGCCCAAGAAGAGTTTAAATTCTTCTTCAATTTTTACAACTAGAAATGCAAACAATAAACAACAAAACCCGGTAAAAATACCTTAAATATTCCATCTGAATTTACGCTTGAACTACTTACTGTTTACGCTCATACACCTCCGAGAATCGCATAATTGTTTAACTGAATAAAAGATGCACCGGTAATTATTTCCACAGTTCATTTGCTTCGTATTAGCTGTTTGTTCCAAGCTGCGGTTACGACCGGCAGATACTTGGTCGGAGTTATTGACCCTGCAGCGAGCTAACACCTGCCTAGAATAGGACTTAGTTATCTATTCTTTTGTAAATCCACTATTAGGTTGTTCGTGGTAAAACTGTGATGGTTATTACACAATTAGGTTGCACCTGACATTGAACTAGTTTAGATTTAAGTTATAAAACAAGCATTTTTAAGCTTACGTACGGGTACATTCATACATTTTCATCATCATAGGTATTATAAGAATATTGTTGCCAAACTTTTTCTGTGAATCAATGTCACTCATGATTGCTTTAAAACCCCTAGTCTCTTATGATATGCTGCTTCATAGAATGTTGGTTACATTATCTTTAAATTGCAAAGAGAACATACAATTCCAATAACAGTAGAATCACACAAAACAAGTAAAAGAATTAAACACTTAAAATATAGCGCTTGTATTTATCACGATTTAAAAGCTAAATTTCATATGTCTTGCTGCACATTTGTCGCCCTAAGCTTCTTTGTCTGTTTGGGCTTCGGGAAACCTGATACTTTACGTTTCCTTGATTTACAGATAGGTTGTACAAGAAGTTCCTCCTTGACATAGTAATCTCCATTCACCGCTGGAGTTAATATAGCAAATTTAATTCCCTTGGAACAACCTTCCAGCATTTGATTTCTCAACGTCTCATTGTCTTTAATAGAATCCTTGGCGCCTTGGCACAGGATTTTAAGGCTCTTCTTGCCAATCTGCGTCATTCCAGCTATGGCCACTACTGTTTCATTCCGAAATTCATCTAGGCTGACTTCAATAGTCTTTTTGTTTTCCGCCGGAGGATGTATTACCCTGTGAAGAGTGAATCTTTTCCGACCTCGCGCGATTAGGAAGGCGCATCTTACGTCTGTGAGCTCAGATATAGCCCCATTAATCCATTGGGAATTGGTCTTGAGGAAATCGAGGACGAAAGTGATGAAATCATTCGCGTCGTTCTGGGAAGTGAGAGTGGCGAAGGCAGCTAGAGCTACTTCCATATTTTCGCTCTTCTTCAAATTTACCATTGTACTTTCTCCCTTGCATTTATTGCATCGAAAACCAAGAAAATAATATGAAAGACTGAATAAAACGGTTCACGTCAATAACATTATACAAAACTTTATTTACAATTACTCTTTGAGTCAGAATATGAGCTTGACATTTTATACGTCGTCTGTTTGTATATATTGGTAAACCATAGTGAAATTCATAGGATACCTTAAGCCGATTTATAATAATTCTTACATACTGCAGTAGTGCAAGTAAAACAATACGTGTTTACCAGTAAATAGTGATAACATTACATAAACTTCATGACTTCATGACTACGCATTCCCTTTTTTATTGTAGCATGATAGTCAGAGGCTTGAGTGCCAATCTCCGAAATTACGAAGGTAAATATATATTTATAATGTGATGCATTTTCGTCATGACTTAACTACAGCAATATTGACTAAATGTTTACATATTTCTAACGTCTCTTGTAATGTCTTATGTTCAATAGAAAACTTAAAGCTTAAATGATCTTTTTTGACATGATAACTTTTTTAATTCATTTACTGAACTGATTCTGATATATAAACTTTCAACTACTTCATTTCACTTTATTGATATTCATACATACTCGTATACAGTCGTACATTGGATACAGTGTTCAAAAACGGTTACAATATTTAAAAATGTCAACGTGTTCCCATTCAAACTACCAAAATCCAGTTTATACCTTTCTTATAAACCCCTATCGTGTTTCTAAAGGACCCTTTCATAATTTCTTTGAAAGACTCAACGTACTAAATTGAATATAATATTTCATAAATGTAGTAAGTAGTCTTGATACAATTATGGTTAACATGGTTCAACAAGATTAAGAAAGATAGGGATTCGTGATGTCTGCATGTCTCTATAGATATCAGGACATCTATGAATATTTAGGAGAAATTTAGCTAGGTAAGCAAAATTCTGTAAATAGGTGTATTTCAAATAATATATTCATGCAAATGCTTCACGAACATTGTCCATTTCGAGGTAGGCTGAGGTTTGAGTGACACAACATCGACAAACTGTATTAAATATACCAAAATAAACATTACTACAAAATACTGTCCATCTGTTTAGGAATGCTAAACGTGATGTACATGCATGTTATGAATTAAATTACCGCTAATTTATTTTTCTTACCTCGAAATGAATTAATGGCAAGGTTAAGAACGTATTAAAGATCTACGCTTCATGTTGATAATATCTAATTATAAATCTGTTATATTATACATATGAATATGTACTATTTCGACTAATTAAAGTATGCTTAGATGAATATTTTCCTAAACTGGTTTTCAATATAAATAGTACGAATAGTCCCTTACGGTCATACGCATCACGTTAATCCTAGTAAAGTACGACAATTTAAGAATTATATATACATAAATATTTAAAAAAATACCAATATTTGTCCTATAAAAGATTATTGCGGATATATGTAACTAGTATACCTACCATAAAATGATTTAGAATTATAAGTAAAAAAAGTATATAAATTAAACTTAATAATATTTTAACATATTTTAATGTATCCAAGATTCTGTTCATTCCCAATAGATAAACGGTCGTGAATTTATGTATGTATGTCCAATTTAAGTAATACATCGTCAAGTGTATACAATTTATCAAAATGTGTATACACAAATCGTGAATCGTATGTATGTTTATTATAACTACACCATTAACCATAGCACGGTATTAGAAACCAATACTTTACATCAGGAAAAAAAAGTAAATACTTTCCTATGTCAAATAAGCGAGTAGCTCGCAAAAATGCAAATAACTTGGTTTCTACGAGCAGTGAACCATGGAGGTCCGTAACGAGGTCAAACTCCTTGGTTGGGCACGCGTTTATAGGTTAGGAATAATAGTAACAACATTTCAATACTCACCCCGCATTGCATTCACATTTTGCTGGCTAGATTTCGCAGTGCAACTTACTTCTGTCAAAACCTTGTCGAGTTACGCACACATACAAACGTTGTAAACGTCACTTGCCAGGTTTACGGGCTTTTTTACGCTAAATAAAGCGAATTTTACACTTTTTTCACACAAATTTCGGTAGTAGCACTTGAACTTTACACTAGGAAGACGTTTTAGGGTCGAAAGACACACGGGAGCATTTAAAAATGAGCATTTTACGCGAAACAAGGCTCGATCGCCGCTTCTTTGCTAGCACTGTTTTCCGATGATAGTAGTGCGAAACAGCTGCGGTGGCTTTCAAAACAAGACTGTTAGCGACATCTGTATTTAACGTTACAGCAACTAAACTCACTGTTAACTAACACAAGATTGATGTTAACTTTCATGTATAATGGATAGATGCCGTATATTATTGAACTATGACTTAATAGCTTAATATAGAATATGTATATTTTTATTAAGAAGCAATCCATATTTTGCGGCATATCATGCAGATATATAAAATAAACTAAAAACAGTTAACATTAAATTAAGTGCTGCCACCTATGTTTAATTACATAGACTTATTGTAATAAACCTCGCAATTCACTTAAAATACCCATTTGAGTTTTTTCGTAAAATATTAAATAATTTAGTTTATTGTTCTTTAGCTTTCTGTTTTTACCAAAATCAATTTGTTTTTACAAAAATCAAAATCAAGCTTGGTTTGTCAAGAAAAAAAAAATGTTTGTCATCGCTTTATTGAAACTTTAACCCATAACGAAAATATTCCAAGCAAAATTATATTTAAAAAAATTAAGAAAAACTCAAAAAGAGAACTCCGCCGTAACAGTGTTATACACTGCCGTGACCAGGATTCGAACCTGGGTTACTACGGCCACAACGTAGGGTCCTAACCACTAGACGATCACGGCTATCGGAGTAGGTGGTGAAGGAGGTGAAAACATTAAACAGTTTGTAAGATATGTTGAAATACACATTATGTGACGTAATAAGCGTAGAGTGTATTATATTGTCAATTTAATATATCGATCGAATTTATGTATCGATATTAATCGTATCGAAATAAAATCGAATATTCAATTGATTTACAACCAACTATAGCAAAATAAAAGATTTTATAATGAAAATAATTGAAAAGGGTGACGTTAGAAGTACTTAAAAACCACCGAGTGTGTATGAGTGTCAATGAAGCGAAATTGGTCTGTCAGGATCGGAAAAATGGGGATCCGTGATCTCTGCCTACCCCTCTACAGGGAACAAGGCGTGATGAGTATGTATGTAAAATAATTGACTGCTTTCTCTTCAGATACATCATATGTATGAGCTTTTAAAAACAAAAAAATAAATTGTAAACAATACTTAGGCCTGTGCTTCCGTGCTTAGGCCTTGTACTTGTAGGAGACTTGTATTGGCAATCTTTAATAGGTTTCATCATCCCTACGATTGCTGCTTACATTCACAACCCCTGCAGGGTTGGCAGTTTAGAAACCTGCAAGTTTCAATCTCTACAACCGTGGACTTAGTGTTTCTATGGTCACCTTAAGTCAACGTACTAACCAGGGGCGAATGTCCATTAATGCTTATTGAAAATCAATCAATCAATCAGCCTGTAATAGTCCACTGCTGGACGTAGGGCTCCCCAACGGTACGCCACAAAAGTCTTTCGTGGCCCTCATCCAGCCACCACCAGCAACCTTCTTGAGGTCATCGGTCCACCTAGCAGGGAGGCGTCCTACACTACGTTTGCCGAGACGTGGCCTCCACTTAACACGTTCTCTGCCGACGCGGTCAGCACTGACCGCGTCGGCAGAGAACGTGTTAAGAACCGCTTTACTCCAGCGGTCGTCGGTTCTACGACAGACGTAGCCGGCACACTGCCACTTCAGTTTACAACAGCGATAGACTATGTCTATCACTTTGGTTCTTTGCCGGATAATCAGGGGCTAATGCTCCACTGTAAGCCCGACTGCATGTTTTGAAAATATCAGTTCAATATAATATGTAACTTCAGTGACCGTGTGAAGTTCTTTGTGGAAAAGCAAGTGTCAATTTTATAAGGCGCAATTTGACACTTTTGTTCATTTACCACCAACTTCACTCTATTATTGAAGTGATATTGAACTACGATTATGCTAAAGCGCATTAGCAGATTTGGGCCCTAATTAGCACGAAACGTGGAAGGTGCTATAATGATTGTATTTTATTAGTGGCAAAAGAAATAATTAGGTAAAATAAAATTCCAGAAGTATGATTACTATCGTTTATTGATTTAAAATACAAAACTTAGTGACATAAAGCTCTATCCTTTTATTGTTACAGTGCCTGCAAACTGACAATCTGATAGAAAATAAACATTCTTCGGCGAACGGTCTTAGGACTTACACTTGCGCAATATACAATATCTTGTGGCCTTACAACGTTGACAAAAGGTTTCAATCGCTCCTTAGATAGATTAGAACACATTAACAGAAGAGTTAAAAGAGAAAGAGAGAGAAGAAAGACTATTGCAAAGACTGCGGTTGTTACTCAAACTTATACAACTAGTCGAGAATTCGTTGACTACTAAAATGTAGGCTCATTTAAAGTAAGTTTTAGTCACTGATTAGATCGTCTTTAAACTGAAGGAACTTTGAAACCTTTTATCAATAACTTTGTACTGCAGACAACACCCAAGCTAATACATTAGGGCCAAAACTTGAGTCAATATATAATTTTGCTCAAACAGCGATCAATTTAACAATAAATTTTGAAATCTTCTCTCAATGACATTAAAAGAATATTGGCGCGTAAATAATACCATTTTACCATTATTTAAGGATATATTTTTGAATTTTGTATACGCTTACATGTACAAACATAATATTTCAAAGCCAGAATATTATTTACAGACGTCATTAACTATTTGTGTACCATTTACGCGCCTACATTTCCATAACTGTTCATACCAATTAGTTACAATTTAATTTTGTACAAAAATGTCAAATTTATTTATTTATATTGGACTTGTCCTTACGCAAGTCAACGCAGATTGACCGATTCATTTCCAACTTAGTTCGCAATGTCAAAATCAATTCACATTTACATATTAGCATCCATTACAAAATTGTCACTTAGCTGGGGGGCACATGCACAGAATGCGGGCCAATGGTGGTCAAATATCTGTGTCAGATGGCTCCAACACATGTGTATGCGCCCCTTATTGGCCACTCCGACTCAGTTTCAAAATGTAACTTAGAGAAAAAAGGTAAAAATAAAACACAATTTCACTTATTCAATATTACATTACATACATTTACAATTCTATGCCGAGTCGGAGTGGTATTCTTGATTGTGAACCGACCACAGGAGTACCATCGCTATGCTGAACATATTTACAATCATAAAACATCATATCACCACAATATGGTCTATGCATGGTGGGAAAACGTAGCAGTACCTCTTTAACTGTAAAATTATCTATTTGTATCATTTTAATTTGAATAAAGATCACACTTACATGTAATTGAAACACGAGGAAAACTTAAATTTAGTCTGTCCAAAATTTACATGTAACTTGTATTATTTCCATAACTTTTAGTAAGGAAACAATATCTGAAGTCTTTATTCCTGTATCAAACAGTTCAATAGTTACCTATCTGATACATAGGTATTTTACCATAGTATAGGAAGTGGTACTGCTTGTGTGCACTTATGTTAAACCATTACATAATAAAAGGAACGAAAACTCAGTTTCACTTATTACTCTAATGAACAAACTTTAGCTTCCTGAAGCAAACGTTGGAAACCATGCACCTGATATTCAGGTACAAGTCATTTCAGTTTTATCAAGCTTCATACACATTGAGTTACTCGATCAACCAGGTAGACTGCGGGTTCGAGTATTACAAAGACAATGTGTATAAATCTTAAGAAACAAGAGATTGCAGCAAACAGATGTTGAGCCTTATAAAACTACGGTTTAAAATTGTGTACAAAAATAAATAGGAACATAAACCGCTGTCTATTCTACAATTATAGTAAAAACACAGGAGTTCTCGTGTGGTCCGGTCACAATCATAATCTAATTTAATTTCCGGCACATTACGGCAGTGAGACGTGTTAATCTATACAAAATATCATTATCAATACGTTTCAAACCAGTCTGTGTATGAGGTTAATCTATTGTAAGATTCAAATCCAAAATGTTAGTCTCGGTTGAGTCTGTTTCGTGTTCCACTTAAATGACAATTTACCTAATCTGGTTAATAATAAGGTTCAGTTTCACAACAATTAGGCTGGCAAGTCAATAGTCCAGGACTGAGTACAAATGATACAAACTTACGCGCCTTGGGCACACGTCAAAGGAAAATACACATTACACAATAACATTTTTGGCATAACAGACTCATCGAGTATTATTTTTGACAATTGTAACAGTTTCATTATATCGTTCAATTACCGTTTAGACTTAAAACTATGAAAAATGAACCAAATTGTGTGAACGGAATCGTTTCATGGGATTCCTCTCCAGATTACTCCTTGCAGTTGAGAATTTAGCATACTTCAGTCAAGCGAGTAAAATTATAAGACTAATTCACTAGAATTGCGAGGGCGTCGATTGATCAGCTCATTCTCTACACTGGAATGGCTTAACAGTACGGGGTCGGTAAACAAACTAAGAATGTTGGCCCAAATTCAGTCATCAGTTGCCCACACTTGTCATATAGATAAATACAATTATGTAGTATAAAGCTTGCGTTAATAAAAGTGAATGAAAGTCTAACTAGCAAAATTTTATTACAAGTAACTAAACTAATTACCAGTTCGTGTTTGCAGTCGATCGGCGTTATTCATTTTCAATTATCATACATAATATAGAATAATATTTATTTACTATCAATATTGCGTTCCTGATATGCATTGCGTAACAATAAAAAAAACTTAGCTTTTATGCCCTTAGTAACGCGTCAATGTGTAGGGAACACGTCCTTAGTATTGTAGGTACACCGGAACATTCTAAGTACTGTCTTGTGAAGGATCATTCCTTTTCTAGTATTAATACGAGCAAACGATACAAATTGCAATGTTACAACGTAACAAATCGTCAGTTTTATATTTACTTCTCTTTACAGTCAGACTTATAGCATTAAATAAAAATATAGTATTAATTATAAATACGGTATCAGTCCAAGGGTTGAGCCGTCGTACTAGTCGTCTAGTATCACTGTGCGGCCGCCGCTTGTCACAGTTCAGATGCGCCGCCACTGTCCTGCCTCACGCAGCTCACGGCGCCATCTGGCGAAATTAACTAAAACGCGATAGTACACTTAGCACATGGTTCCGCGAGGTGGCGCTGTACGCGAATTCAACTAAAACACACTTTAACACGACACACAACCATTCACACTGTTTTTGGAGTCGTTTGAGCACTGTTTTGGTAATTTGGCTAGAGTTTTTGGGTCGTTAGTGTATCGCGACCGGGCTGTGCTGCAGCTGGGCGCAGACGGGCGCCGGCAGCATGGGCTCGTCCTCGCGCCGCGGGTTGCTCTCTACCTCCATGCGCTCGCTGGGGCCTGTCGACGGCATGCCGCTCCACAGACGCGCACCGCCGCTCACTGCGCAATACAACACTCACAGTTACTTCAAATATAAACATAAACCACACAATTTCACAAATTATCTAACAATAGGGGTACTTTATCGCTACCTATCAAAGGATATTACTACTTTGTGGAATCTGCATTGATCTACAAGTTAGGTATCACCTAAAAGTTCGCTTTCAAAGAAGGCTCATCATGCACAATCGTGCGCATATATGAGTAAGAAATAAGTTTTCAAAGAAAGCAAAGCAGGGTTTTACTGAAGGGAATTATATTTCATGCATTGGAGAAGACTTAATGTAAGTTTCTATGTTGCTATAAATATTATATGGAATTATGAGGGTCATGCAAGTAGATATGATAATATGGGATAAGCTTTAATGTTGTGTGTGATTCTTATGATAATTTAGTAACATTACAAATGGGCTGAAATGGAAATGGTTATAGTGAAGACATATTCAGATGTAACCCATTTTTAACTTAGTTAAAGACAATATTAAAGGCAATGTAATAAAATATATTTGTATGCCTTCATATCTTAAAAGTTATGTCATATATTTGTCATTTCATTTACAATATAACTATTGAATTGAGTTCAATCAACAAAGCAAAGTATATATCATACACTTTACAACCTTATCATGTGTATCACAAATACAACCACACACAACAGCGTACAGAAGGGGGGGTGGGTTCATTCATATTCTTTATAGTTAGTATGAAGTCCAGACCTGGCGTATTATTATTAAGTCTCTACGCCCCGTCATTAGCGTGTTGTCGGATGTCATCGAGGCTCCAGCGAGGGCCCTGTCGCGTGAAATTCATAGACACACACATACATATAAAATGAATGATAGCAATGTTAATATGGACTATTACACTGGGGAATATTCACTATAGACATAAGTTCTAAGTCAATACAAATCACAATTTCTAGTACTTTAAAAAATGAAATATACGTATCTTTCTGGTCCAGTGTAATAGTTTTAGCACACAGTGTTATATTACTCTGAGGCAAACACACACACGCTCATTGTATGTGTTAAGTTATGAGGCGAAATATTAAATCCATCCTTCTAATTGTCATATTGGAACTAAAAGATAAGAACTAAGATATTAGGTATACAGAAATCTTTACCCTGAGATTAGCTAAAAATGTTCAGTTTCGTAAAAAACGATGACAATTAGTAGGACTAACACACAATGGAATAAAAGTGAGAAATGTTAGTGTGAAGTTGAATTAATAAAGTATGACCCCACATTGAAGCAAAGCAAAGTATGAAAACAACACCTATAGACATAATATAAAATACAATTTATTATTCCTAGTTTCATTTGAAGCAGCATTGATTTTAATGTTCATGAATGTTTTTAATTACTGAGTTACTGTTTTGAAAGGCTGCTTAAACACAATTAAATTTATTTCGACATTGATACACCTCACCAGTACCTATAAAGTAGTCAGAAAGCTAGGCGCTTTTAAGTTTTGGACTGCAATTTACTTTAACCCACTATAGGAACAAATAATTAGCACGCAAATAACCATTGTACTTTACGGAACAGTATTTGTAGTGACTATATTGCCATTTCATAATATGTATGTACTCGCATGTTCGTCTATCGCCTCTCGCTGTCAATCTGACAGCTGTCACCGTTCTGTCAAGTGCAGTGATGGCTCACCGTGCTGATGGTGCGACTGCGCCTGCGCTTGCTGCGTGTTCGTCGCCTCGTCCGACGTCCTCTTGAAGAAGTTGTGCTGCAACGCGTGGTACGGCGTCACCCGCTTTTTTGGTTCGTATTCTAGCATACGCAGAATCAGGTCCTGGAATACACGAGCAAATTGTTTGTAAAAGGACGTCTTTAACAAATTGTATCTACACTAAGAGACTAGGTTATTACTTAATTAAATTAAATAATCATTTATTGTACTATAGGATACGGATAACGTTGTAAAATTAAATTATTTATGACGTAAAATTTTTGACAGGTGCTCAATAATATTTAGCATACATCTGTTTTAGCTACCCTTATCATTTACTTTGCCTAATAATTACGACAGAAAACAGCTCTTACGGCCCCAAATCAAAAAAAAACCTTTTAACCTTCTACACCAACCTAGTTCAACAATAACTAAGTACCATAACATACCTTAAACTTAAGATAATCAGAGAGACTGTGGCCGGGCTCCCCCCGCCGCCTCATCGCGGGCCCCACGCCGTCCACGCCGAGGATATCGTGCAGCTTCCGCGCACCCGGCGGCTTGTACTTTTTCACGCTGTGGAACAATGTACGAGTTAATATCGACGGATAAAAGGTACTAGGATAAGCTACGTTCTGATCAAAACGGGGTTCTTTAAAATCCCAAACTGAAGTTTAATATCTTGAAAGATCAAAATCACGAACTATTATGGGACTTGTAATATTTATAACGACAACTGTACGTTAAATAATAAAGGAGATTGTGTTGAGATTGTGCGTAATCCTACAATATAAATTATAGTAGGATATACTTGATATAAAAGCAATAAGAATCAACGAAACAGGACAAGCCATATAGAATGTCTTAAGGGCGTTAAAAGAATTACTTAGCGTATGCTCGAATGGGCAAATTCCACTATTATCCGTTTTGTATTACGTCCTTAACCTCAACTCCGTAAACCAATTAAGGGTCGATAATTAATGCCATGGGATTATTTTACTTCACCACCTGCCAATATTAGAGCGAATTTCTACAATGACTGTCTGTATACATATATGGAACCCATGTATTTCCCAACGTTCTATCTAAATAGCCCTTTGAAGTATAATCCAATTATGATTTCCGGTGTATTGCAATCTAAGCTTTGAAGCAATATACTTACGTTCCGTCTTTGTTGTGTACTTTTTTCAAAACATATACACCTCCTTCTGTTTTGTCAAAGAATTTCCTAGTTTTATGGGCCTGAAAAAAATAATTTAAATCAATTAATAAGGTAGCCGCTATTTGCTGGATGAGGGTCACGAGTGTTATGGCATACACTTCGGAAAGCCTGTGATTAGCCTTGGACAGTTATATACTGATTGAAATAAGGTTTTCATTTAATCTAATCTAGGATACTTTAAAATGTTTAAAGTAAGCTTTAACATTAAATTATTTGAAACCTATCTTTGAGTAATTTAACGGACCATAATATAAAATAATTTCAATATGACAATAATTTTTAATTACGACACATTTTTTTGCTATTCTTCATACGGATATCTTCAATCACACATTTCACATACACAGACATGCAGTATTGCTTATACACCACCTCAAACATTACATCCATACACAAATAAACAAACAGTAATATACTTACATGATCAAGTATATGATCGGGTGGCATGCCCAGCACCTCCACGATCTTGTTCATTTGATCTATCTCGTGGGTCCCGCTGAAGAGCGGTTCTCCCGTGTGCATTTCAACTAGAATACAGCCCAGCGACCACATGTCTATCGACAGGTCGTAAGGGATACCTAATAGGACTTCGGGCGACCGGTAAAACCTCGACTGGATGTACTGGTATATCTGTAAGGAACGCATACAAATGGATTAGGATTACGAAAATAGAATTGGTTTTTTTATGTTTAATACTTTAGTGAAAATAGTGTTCTTTGTGTGTCTATTCATTTATTCAGTGCAAGTTCTCTTATTAACTTTGGTGGCTATACAAAATAAAGAAATCTTTAATTTTAAACTTCAGTATTTATCAATCATATTTACAATACTGTGTAATTCTTAATCCAAAACTCCTAACAACCAAAACTAATTCTATTACAATATCACACTAAACGAAGAAAGGCCGATAAGAAATTCGGGCCCCAAACGGACATATCCGTATATAATGTCACTCGATAACAGCAACAATAGATAGTAACCTCGGGAGCTAGCTCAAATAATTTATTAAGACGCAATTCCAGATAACCCCTGACATTGTGCCCGGGCTGAATCACTCTGGCGTCGTGTGATTTATCGGACACTATTTACTTTCCTTAATTACCACTCCATTCAACATTACGATCGCACGTTACTTGTACGATTTATCAAACTGTAGCCATGCTGCTATTTATTTTGTTGCAGTTTGTTTTCTTGTTTACCAACGATAAGCGGTTATTAATATTCATAATAATTACACTCATTATTGATACGTCGTTCATTACGGATATATGCTATACTTTCATACAAACTAATTATTGAATGGACAAATTCTTCATAGAGACGAACTTATTAAATTACTATCTTACACATTTTAAGTTAGTATTATAATATGACCGTTCAACAACTCGTGTTTAATACACCCAAAACCCGACTAAAACTCACTAAATTTTCCGCCACTACATGCTAAAATCACGTGACATTCCGGCAACTTGGTCCCGTTCCGAAACTACGAGCCGCTACTCAAATATAATGAACCAATTAGACTATGGGTCGCCTTAAGCCATCAAGTATTTAAGTGAAGCCTGTAAGCATATTAGAAAGACGTAGTGGGCTTAGCCTATTAGCATAAATCGCACCCACCACTAAGCGAGTGCAGTTACCCAAGCCGGAATAATGCTGCTGCCATTCAATAAGATTCACTAGCATTTTAGATGGAAATGCTACGAACATTTTACATTTACTCAGTACAATATTTGACATTTACTTTCATATAGTCTGACGTCTCTTTTTGAGTACTTATACTATCATAAGCAACTGTGATATAGAGGTTACATCATATAGTTTTCAACAAGTTCTTAGAAGGTAAACTATAACTTTTACGACCTTTGTATTTTTCTTTGAAGAATTTAAACACTAGAATTAACTTCGATTCCTATTAAATCAAACCTTTTTTAAAACACTCCATTAAAAAGTCCCTTCTACGAACATATTTTCTACGTAGTCTATACAAGACTAAGTACTGTTGCCAATATACAATAATTGCTAAACGTTTTCAATATAGTAATAATTTCTAGAAGAATACGTCTCATAAGTGTTATTAGTAAATAGTACTCACCCGCTGTCCAAGCTGACACGAGCTGCCAAAGTCGACGATCTTGATCGCTGACCTCTTAGGATTACATAGGAGGATGTTCTCCGGTTTCAGATCACAGTGTATTATATTTAGTTCTGGAAACAGATAACATTTTCCCCTTTATTTGAAGACTCTAGATAGATGACGGGAGCAATTGAGATAATACTTATAAAGTATGAATGTCTGCGATGGTTTTACGTAGTAGGATCTAGTCGCAAAATAGTAAAGTATAAAGTTAAATTCGGACTTCATTAGACATTAACATACGTATTCACTTCTAATAAATCCTTTCGAGTTGAACAAACACCGCAGACATTATAATATAAACTCGATAACTCCACCTCGGCTAACCTACCAGTTATACTAAAAGACTAGAGGATTTAGGAATAATTACAGAGCTCTCAGAGAATTATGTCTTATCCATCATATACAAAGATACAAAATTCAGTGCACTTACCAGGTTGGCTTAAAAACAATAGTGCTGTACATAGTTGCTGCGCGAACTTGCGTGTTAGGTTGAGCGAAACGCCACGGAAGTTGGTGTTTCGCAGCAGGTCATACAGATTGTATGACAGCAACTCGAACACTAGACAAAGGTGGTTCCGCCACATGAAGTGCCGTTTCAGTCTCACTGGAAGAAAAAACGACAAAAATTAATATATTATATACCAACATAACTAAATAAAAACATACGAAGTTTTAACCCTGTATCAATAGACCAGTGCGCTTACAAAAAAATAAACAAGAAAATATGTGTTTTTACAGATCTACTACTTTGGTAAACGATGCTACCGAACGATATAGATAGTCGACCCAACAAGCAACGATTTGAGAAAGAAGACTATTGATTTGTCTAAATACAATGACATACATATTTTTGGGAGAATAAAGCTATCCCAATTATGAATGAGGCCATCTTGCTCTATTCCTTACAATGTGTTAGTCGATAAAATAAAGAAAAGAATCACTGATAACATTCCGTCGGCTATGCATCGTATAATCAGGTCCAACGAGAGCTAACTTTCACTGTGAAATCATGCAACATAATAAGTGAGACTTACCTATGTAATACTTATTATCAGAATCCGCTCGGTTCATCATTTCTAATAATTTGACCTCTATTTGTGCCTGGTTTAGGAAAGGTTTCTTATTCTTAATTATTTTTATTGCTACATGACACATCTCCTCGTGGTCGTACGCTTTGACAACCTGAAAATACACAAATAAATACATAGAGAAACGGTTAAATAGAACTTATATTATTAAATAAAGCAGTAAGCATAATACTACAGCTGAACGTCTCTAGAACCCGTATACCATAAATCTCCAGAATTTACAGTTACTAGTGATTGACCACAAATATCTACTGTAACTGTTAATATAGAAAATACAATAAAATAACATTGACAACATAATTTATAACAGTAACAAAAGCCAGAGCAAATATGCCTTGTAAGGATAAATCATAATTATTTATGTCCCAATTTGTTTCATTCGACACAAAGCTGGCTTCACAAAGCTCAACTTTTCCTGTAGAGCGGAATTCTTCCGGCCACTTATGTTTATGCAACTAAGGCGAACCGCAATAAATAACTTATTCGCCAGTTACCCGCCCATTCGCGACAATAGTTTGAAAAGGTTTGCAAACGACGCGAGTAAACATTAAATCCTGCTAAAACGTCGTTAGTGTCATCTCAATTGTATAAAGGATGAATCGGGGAAAAGTTATTATGAGGAGCCGAGGCCGCAAACTTCCCGTCGAGGAAATATAAACATTCAACTCATGTTACACAAATAGGCCCAAGCGTCCTGTTGATGGGGCCCAACGACATCATCCGGATCCGATCTTGGGTACACTCGCCGATTCATCCTCCAATTAACTGTTGCTATTTAGGAAATAGCTTTGTGGTTTGTTATTATAGAAGTAAAGGTACTCGAGAAAATAATGGTTAACAATCTTAAGTTACATACTATAGTATGTTAAGATACCCATATTAGATGTATTAGTAGACAACCTAAAATTGCATTTAAATATAGTTATACCTAAATAGTCAAGTACTCATTCCAATCCAAATATCCAGTCCTCTCTATCACCAAGTAGCACCTGACTATCAAACCTTCCACGCTTAATGTAGGCACAAACATACTTTGACAATATTTATACTTGTTTGTTAGTCTGAGGTGTATGATTATCAATGACGCGAAAGTGATTTGTCACAATCGGGACAGATGGGGATCCTTTGCCTCTACATGTAAACTCATGATATGTCTATACATACATATCATGAGTTTACATGTAGAGGCAAAGGATACTTGTTTGGTCTACAGTTACCTGTCCGAAGGAGCCCTTGCCGATGGGCGAGGAGATCTCGTACCGGTCCAGGAACTTCTCTCCCTGCTTGATGATGTAGTCGTGGTTGTCGTCATCATAGCCGTCGTTGTACAGCTTTCGCTCCTTCTTGTGAGTGTTTCCATCTTCTCCTAGGTACTGCTGCGCCCGACGTTTCTTCTTCGCGTAGTATACCTGCGGCAATGAGATGGGTTTGGTTAGTATTAATGTATTTTGAAACTAACTACAAATGATTGTGTTCTTAGGTAAATTAAAACGTTTGGTTTTTGAATGTGGAATGGGTTGAGTGTTGACTAATTGATGACTTCACAGATACGATGATCGTAACTCAAGCCTATGAGGATTCAAAAACGAGTATTAACCATTGCAGGGTAGTCAGGTTCAGGTTTCCATCTCCACATATGCGAAGGTAGTAATTCTATGGACACCTCGAACTCACGTGTTGAACAGATAGTCAGTAGTCAATGTGACAGGTGGTAAGCCATGTCGCCATTTACAGGCTTGCATGAGGATTCCTAAATGGTTATTTATCCATTGATAAGAAATTTACAAGAATAGTTTATCAGCCAGGTAATATTTTGCATAACACCACTCTAATTTAATGATTCTATCTATTTCTTAACAGCCAACATAAAAAATCAAGTCGATTAAATTGTTCAACTCGGCAAACACGAGGGTGAAAGCTGGGGTAAAGTAGATAACACCTAAAACGAGGCCCGTATAAAAATGAAAACAGTTACATCGCATCAATTTATTATCCACGGAGCGGCGGCGGCTCGCGACGATTCAGATAAAATCATAATTGGCGACAATCCGAGAGAGTAACGATGAGATATGCGAAAAATTGTAATCCACACATTTAAAACGTTATTAATTTTATTACATTCGCAATATACGAGAGCTATTTGCATGAGCTGACCGTACACGTACGTTTTTATTACGTTTCATTTAGTTATGCCGCTACATTACAATTTCAACCCTTCAACTTTATGAAGTACATGGAATTTAACATCGATATATCAATCAAAGTTTAATAAGTCAAACTCCGTGTTCAAGAAAAACTTTAACTATTCAATTCACTTGGAAAAAAACTTTAACACAGCAACAATACTTCAATCAACTAGAAATCAGCCCATCAATTCTAGTGAATACCAATGCAATTGCATCATGCAGTGTATTGATACATTACCGTCGTATGTATATTTATTTAGTGAGTGTTATGAAAAGGTCGATAGGATCAATGGGGGGGCGACGCGACGCGGCGGGGCGCGGGAGGGGAGGCATTTTCGTCGCCTCCTTTGGGTCGGTGGAACGTTGACCCACATTTCACCCATTTGACATTGATCGAATGCATGCCCATGGGGACACCACATATGCATACACCGTGCACCCTTATCAAAGCCTCCTTTGTCATGATAACGTTATTTGTACGTCTAATTAATAACCAACATGTTTTGACTTTTTTTTTTCAACCGGTAGATTATCTTGGATGTTTTTATATATTTTGTGGTGTCTACATTTAACTACTTACTTACAAACATGTAATACACGAATTTAATAATAGATATTTTTCGAATAGTGTATTGAAAAGGCAACGAAGACGACATTTCTTTTACAAGATACTATAAAACATTTATCGATTATCCCTTTATACGCTCAGCAATCTTAAACCAAATAATAAATATCAGAAGAATATGTAACAGTAAATTTATATACCCAACATGTGATATTTTAGCTGGCATACCATAACCAAGGTAAACTCTACATGACCTCCATCTACAAGATCAGCTAGAAACCAAAGTCAGGATTCTTAATGTCTCACTCAATTTAACCCTTCAAACCTAGCACCTCAAGTGAGAACAGCGACATGCAAAATCAATTAGCACGATGAACAGCGTGCTGCATACAAGTGGCTGTTACTTACAAAGGGCAGGCGACACGGAACCGTTTTCCTATCGCGATGCTATGAAACGTTAACCCAAATCCAGCGGGTGCCGACCTACATATTACGACGAGACGGTTGCTACCTGAATTTCACGGGCCAATTGACGACCGATCTGTATCCGGTCGAGAATGCCCTGGCAACAGACGCAACGCTGCTTCATTGTGGCACGATTAAAACACTAGCGAATCCAAACCTTTGGGGTGCTGTAGAAACTGTTTCTACTTGGATTTAATGAAGGATATTTCAAATAATACCGTTTAATTCTAAGAAATTACTTGTAAATTAATTTAAAGTTATCTCCTAAAAGGTTTACTACGAATTACTTACGTATCGATGTGAAATGATTAACTATATTAAACTTAACCCAGCTACGCAGTTACTACATAATTACTTAATAAGCAAAATTAACTAACTGTATGAGAAGGAAAAATAAGCATCTATAAAATCAGCTGTTTTTAATATGACACTGACATAGGATTTGGATTATGTCCCACTGTATGCTCAGTACAAGGCCTTAATACAATTATGGGTATGTCAAGTGTATTATAAATGTCCAGCCAGCCCCGCGGATAATGTCAACAAGAAAATGAAAGGGCCCAGCATCCCATTCAGGAGCACATGCAAAGTAAAAGCGCGTGTGTGCGGTCAGATAAAAAATTACACGAGTCAACTTTCAAGATCAACAATCGTTTAACCTTGTCCTTTTGTGAGCTCACTCTTTTATCACTGGGGCGTCGCAACAACTTTGTTTGAGGGGAAAAAAGTTAAATACGGACTTTATTTAACGTGCCCCTTCACAAACTTAGCGGTCTTCTTTAATTAAGGCTAATTAGTGAATCAATTATGCTACAAAATATGCTAATGCCGAATGTCACCGGCGCAGGCGGTTCGTGCCGCGCTGTCATGTTTACAGTTCTCGGCTGATTAATGAACGGAGCCGGCTCATTTGTTGCTTTCTTTCGCTTGTGCAGGACTCTGGTGGCGTCGCCTCGGAGGGCCCATTGCGGTCCAGCGATGGACTTGGCGAGGGGCGTGGGCGAGGCTAGTGCCGCCGCAGTGTGCGTGTGCATACAGATGCAGCGGCGTAGGCCGATGACCGCGGCACGTGGTGGCCGCGAGATGAAACGCGTTGAGAGAGCGGCGCGCGGCGGACGATGTCATTGATTTTCCACCCCCTGCTATTCCACCCGCGGCTACCACAGTCTCACCCGCCCGATAACGAGGTTAACAGGCGACGTGAGCGTCTCCTAAACTTTAATTACACCCGCGTATACTGAACGTGCATGCTAACCCCGTGCTCAGTTTTCTTTGCACCACCTGATTATCAAAGTTTATTAATTGGAGCTCATTCTTCGCTGATCTCTCGTCTACCCACGTGTTGGACGTCGCAATGCTAACAGTAGATCGCAAACTTCTATCGAAGCCCGTGGGAGTTTATATTGAAAGTATTACTATCATTAAAAGTTCAAAATAATCAATATTTTCATTCGTTATTATAGGAAAAACTGTTTTAAGGGTACACTCTGTGTAACATAAAACCTGTAAATATCATAAGTAATATGCCAAATAAAAAGTGTATCCATGCAGAAAACATTGTCCAAAACGTCATACTACGAAGTATAGAGAATTTGCAGCGTCCCGATACAAGCGAGAGGGAATATTGGAAGTGTTCATAAATCATTACAGAGCACGTGTTTCGTGTAAACAAATAATAAAAAATGTGACGTCGACGTGAAATAAACCGCTCCATTTTGCAAAGTGGCCGGCGCTGTGTGGGGAGAGTTTGAAAAGATAATTGAGAAAACTATTTCCTCGAGAAATAGGGGGAAACTTTTGAGGGATACTTTGGAAATTGCTCTTTTATTTGAGTCGTATCTACAAGTTCAGGCGTTGGAGCCATTATTTCGTTTCATTTCGCGCGAAATGTGGCCGAGAGATAGGCGTGCCCACGCATCTGTTTCAAATACATTTTCTTATTACAACTTCGTAACAAGACCTATTAATAAAAATGTTATGCGAATTTTGTAATTTCACGTTTATTTTCGCTATCACTGTAACAATTCTATTTTCAGGCTAGATTATTGAACGATGTTATGCTTTGGTAATATTCCACTACAATGTAGCAATAAACCTATTCGTTTGTAATGCAATTATAATGAAAATTCATTACATTAACTAAAATATTTAAAGAACTTCTAAATAAAGTGTTCTAGTCTTCAAATATGTCATTTACTAATCCACGTGAATAGAACCTTACCAGTAGACACTTCAATTATCATCAAATCCTTAGAATTATTTTAAAATAGTTTATTCATTGCTATAGAATCTTCTATACAATCAACAACATTGCGGTCCAAGTTAATCAAGTTCTAACCAAAGTGTTCCTGTTACATCATAGCTCAAGGAATCTGTGTCGCCCGTTCGACCTGTCTGGCTGGTCGCAGATTCTCGTAGGCAATAGTTAACATAACATAAATGTATTAGAATAAATATGTACTCTACAGCAGTTCTAAAAAATATACGAGTGACAACAATGTAACGAAATTTAAATACAAGGTCCTATCAAGTAGGTGAATAGCTAAGAAATCTAATCTCTAATTTCATTGAAAATTTAATATCAATTTTCAATTTGCATACGAATAAACAAATTAAATTACTGTATTAAACGACCATTAAATAAGCACACGAAAGTAAAGGCTTTTACTCGACTGATCATCTCTTCGTCCAAAGGCTGCAGTTTTCACCAGCTTTAGCTTACAGCAAGTTAGAATGTGATACAATAATTAAAATCAGGTTGCCTCTTATGCTTTTCACCTTCTTTTCCTTGTTTTAGCAAACAGAATATTCTCCTAACGAGAATCGGCTACATCTTGTTACAGATGTGGGCGTCGCAGACTGAGAACTAGTTACAGCGGATCAAATGCCTAACCGGAGTTCACATTCCAAGACTCAATCGTGGTTTACCGAGCGAAAATTCAGTCGCTGCATACTCATCTCGAATAACAATCTGTTTCAGTGATAAACTTATACATAAGGCTAGGCTGTGATTGCTTTCGTAGCTTCGTAGCTTGACCAGCGTTGACGAATGGAATGAAAGCTAACTTTTTACTACTTAATCAGTACATTGCATAAATAAAGTCACAGGATCAGGTTTAGTTCTGATTAACGAAAGATTAAATATGCTAAAAGACACCTGTGATGAGGCGCTTCTCAATTAACTATTAATCAGACAACTACCAATAGTTAAAGGAATTCAAACTGTTATTCAGTATATACTCGTAAAACCGTTATTCTAATCCCTAGGTTGAAAGCATCTAAAACACAGCGAATGCGCCGCATGCGTGCTACGAGAGCAATAAAATGATGTCACCGCATTAAAAGTGCTTTATTTACGAAGTGTGGCGTATAATAAAGCCGAAAATATTTTTATCACCGTTTTCTCAGACTGTACGGGCATTGTTGGCATAGATACAACTGGGGTGTAAAGTGTACATGCAACGGAACAAATTATTATGAGCGTCGTGCTATTTTGGCAGACGACTGCGATTTGATTTGTGGTCGGCGAGATGTGTCTCCGAGGTGCCTCGTAAGGATACTTCATTGTGGCGACGAAAGTGTTTCTTACGACACAACAAGATTTAATATACCGTACACAATTGAGTTTCAACCGCTCGTATGTTGATTCTCGTACTACGGTCCCTTTATAGACGTTCTGTGAAATTATGAATAGAGAGATCTAAACTGAACTCTAATGTATATTTTCAGAAAAGAATTCCAAAGCGGACGAGCTAAAACAGAAATAGTTCGGGGGCCCTAAGTGTAACCGACAGACAGAGAAATCCACTTCATATGACGTATGCATTTATAGATGTGGGTATGACGTCACCCTCGCACCGTCTGATGTGTTTTGATGTTATTATAGTAACAACAGCGATTCCTGGGAATGATAATTCTACGATCGCAATACATTAAACAATTGATGTACAACCCTTCGTTCCGCGATTCAAATCAAGTTTCAAATACACAAATCTCATCACGTAGGGATTTGAATTTTAATAATGCCGCGATGGTAGGCAATGTTTGTATATCCCAGTATAGTAAGATATTTGAACACGGAATATAGACGGTGGTTCTTGTATTACAACGAATATTACATGAATTGGAAATCATTCCATATCGAAGTAAAAAGAGCACGATAATCATCAAAGTGCAACTAGTTAATATAAAAGTAACTAATTAACGCAACGAAGTAAAAAAAGAAGCTTAGCATGCATTTATACAATAAAATTATGCATTAATATGTATAGTAACATTAATTCTCAACGAGATGGAAATTTGGGATATCTTAAACATTGCTGCATAAGCGTCCCTTAAAAAGAAGTTATTACAACAGTTATCTCCATCATGCCATAAGCCACGAGCCAACACAAGAAAGTTTACACATAAATCCATTACCAATCGACAAATTATACTACCAAATCTGTATATGGAGGATTAGGTTCTATTAGCAAATACATAAGCCTTACAGAGTACATGTCTTCGTCGTGTGTGGTAACGTTTTAATATTGATGAGGCGTTGCGATCGCCACCATATTGTGCCTTCATAAACGCCTACTTGCTTCCCTCGTAACGGCTGTCGCGGACATTTGCCGACATCGCATTGTCTCATCGACAAATCAAGAGACTACAAACAATCATTTGAACATACTAATAATTTATGTAGTGTATGTATTATTGTGTAAGTGTATATTATCTGTATGATTATATCTTTCTTCAAACGTTGACTGTTATGGTGTGCAGATAAATTGTACATGATATCTTTCAATGTAATCCGCAACAGCAAGGGAATTGACAACTTTATAATACAACAAACGGATGATTAGTTGTAGTAGTTAAACAGTCCTTTTTAGACAACCTCATTTCTCAATTAGAAGCGTCCTCCATAAACAGCGTCTGCCTCTTCCCGTTTCCGGAGCACAACAGGCATTCGGAACTTATCGCGACAGTCGCAACAGAATATCAATTAGCAGGCGTCCGTACAACTTTACATCATTAACGCCGTAAAAAGACAGTTATTGCGAGGGAATTTCAGCAATCAATTAGGAGTTTTAAGAGGCTGCGGTGCATGTGTGCGGCCGGAGTGCAGCGGGGGTGGCGGCGCGCGCAACTGTGTGCATTCGACATATTTACCCCGATAGGATAGTGGGTGGAAGGGTTCACTGACCCGACCTAATGCGAGCGGTGCGTAGCCGGGCCCGTGCGTCTCCAGTGCGTGCCACGCGCCACGCTATGCACTTGGACGGTGTAGGGGTTGAGATAGATGCTCAACAGTATCGGCTCAAGATGGGGAGGTAGTAACAGTTCTCTTGAACTGTCTTCGTCATTGGTTTTAGAGGTGGTAATGTAAACTAGGAACGAGCGACATATAATGAATGACAGACAAAATATAACTAATCTGGTATTTGGTTGAATATGTACATATAGTTTAACAATGCAAAGGCTAATGACAAACATTATACAACTCAGGAACCACTAACTCAAATTATTCTTTATTAACATGCAATGGAAAATAATATTAGCTACAACAGAAATAGGGTTTTAATAAGTCATTAGCATCCTATTAAGAGAGTCGATGTCAAAGTTAGGTCACGCTCTAGGTCAGATGAAAAGACAGACATTCCGACCTATCCCGCCATCGCGCTGCCATATCGATCCTCTATAGTGGCGTGTTTATTTCCAACTTACTCGTAGGCACTACTCTCCGATAACTAATTAAACATTTATATCCACAGCCACTCGATGCAAACCTTCCGTAAATCGCCGTCACCTGATCTATGAAATCCCTATACAGTAACAAAATTACCAGCTCCAATATCAGGGCTTTAGAATAAAGCCGCGTAGACACAATGTCGCCTAGCTTTCTCTGGCGTATGTCCGCAAAGGCTTGTAAACACAGCGTGCATTTAGGCCGGGTGCATCGCACACGACCCACCACAGGCTCCCCCTGTTGACATAGGTCCAGGTAGACGCACTCAGCCGCCGACAACTGCGTTCATAACTCTGCCGTGTTTGTCCTCACTTTTTAATCTCAATATTGTTGTGCTATTGGTTCATCGTGAACGACGCTTGCCTCCCTTGTTTTTTTTCCTACAGTGAAGTTTGTAATGAGTTAATCTGGGTTTTTCTATGTTTACGTAAACTGTTGTGATTTGCCTAAAATATACTGTTAAAAAGAGACGTAATACGATAATTTGGTAAAAGGGAATCTTCAGGCGAAAGAAAGCCTAATTATATTTTTATTATTAATTCTATATTTTGTTTACAATTAATAGATTATTCCTTATATTTACTGTTATTGAAAAAAAAATATTCAAATGATAATGTTTATTTTAAAACCTATTTATTAAAAAGCAACATTTCACTATATCAATTACACGAGACCAGTACAACACTCTACTCAAACTAACTGCCATAACTATTGAAAATAAGAAGGAGCAATATCAATTCGCTTAACTTCTTTCCTGAGTACAAAAGATTGCAGGCAAATGGGTAAAGTTGTGCTTTTCATAATGATATCTCCACCAACAGTGACATTAAGTGGAAACTCCTTATAAATTAGCTTCTTGCATCACTATTCGTAGGCATGTCTGTGTTATTAAAGCTAAGTAAGTAGTCTTATATTTAGTAGATATGGTAGGCGTATATTCACGGTTTACTAAACGTATTATTGTAGGTTTGAAGCATGATTTATATTCAAAAAAATAACTTACGACAGTTTGTTTTCTACATATCAATAGTCTTTTCGTACACGTTAATTATGCAATCCATGAATTTTAAGATTTTTTAAGAAAGTCATACAACAATAATAAAACCTGCCTACCCCATGTTGATGCAAATATTCATACAATGTATTCACAGACTTCGAGTTAACGAAAATAAAAATATAATAGGATTTAAGAACCTCGTATTAGATGTCTTTCATTCGCAGTACGCTGTTGCTAAGGGGATATTTTACCAGATATTTGATTTGTAAATGAAACATAAATACCACGCATGTTTGTTCACACCGTTGAACAATTTTGTTATTGTTTTGTCAACAATCATTCATTGTAACTTAAAATTTTAAAGCAATTTATTTTCCTACATTACCATTTTGTTTATATCATTAAAAAAATTAGTTAGCCGTCAATAGATACGATTATAGGTAAATAAATGATAGTGCGATTGCGTTTGGAATTTGGACCGAGTGACTTTGGCTGAAAGGGTTCATTAGAGGTCGTAGCAAGGCATAGGCGCGGGAGAAGGCTCCGGAGGTCGCGGATGCTGCGAGGCGGGGGGGAGGGAAAATCGATAACGTCGGGCGTCGGGCGGCGCGCGACGTCTTCATACCCCGCCCCTCTAATGAATGGCACCGGCTCATCTCGCCGACGACGCCGCCAATGCATCTCGAGTTGACATGGTCAGTTGCCGCACCGCAACTGTCAATCACATCGATACTCGATACCCGATCGATCGGCACTAGCTGCGAGCTCTTTATTACGTACGTATATATTAAATTTTCACTTCATGAGTATTGTAGCTATCAGATGTATGTTTGTTTATAAGGCAAGCATTTATGAGAAATGTAAACATAAACAAGCGAGTAATGCTAATATATGGGCTTGAAGGGTGATAATCGTGATTCACCATGAAATCGAGAGGAATCCCTCAAAATACAAAGTATCTAGTAATAAATAGTATGTACAACGACGGTCTGAAACGTAATCAGGAACACGTACTCCCGTATATAAACCGTTCGACACGAGTGCGCCTTGTGAAAAATGTAAAAGAAATTCGCAACCCGAAACTCTTATTGTACAATAAAAGAAAAAATACAGAGTCGTGATCTGTTTTTATAGGCGACAAGAGAAAAAGCTCGGCACGAAAAAAGCTACTTTTGATTATGTCACCGGCAAAATACGTTAGTCTTGAGCATTTACACAGGTAATTTGGGCTCACATACCGACGACGGTATTTACGCAGAATATTCCGAAAATACCGCCAATGTGACGCATTACCTTTTTATTTAGGAATTACTCGTCTTCGAACACCAATGACAGCAGACAACGTTAAAGGCCTAAGCAAAACGTACATAAGTGCCGATTTAGATTTTCGGTACATGGAGCGAACAAATAAAATAAAATGAACCGATTTCGTGGTCAGTTAGCTTTGGCGGGCATCCACCAATCTCATTTCTGGCAAATCGGGCCAGACAAGCGCCTGCCGCGTTCCCATTCCGCCTGACGACAGACTTTATAGAACTGCGCACTACGTATATAGGTACTACAGACATTTATGGAGCCTTATAGATAGATTACTTTATTTATTAGACTTTATATAGTTCAATGCACATTATATACTATTACATTAACTATATAATGCATAAGCATTAATTCCGTTATGAAATAATATATTACAACAATGTATAGCGGAGCACATGGCATGCGATTTCAGCTTCTACACTATTTCATGAAATAATAGTATCATAAGAAAAAAACATAAACAAAATACCATAACACCTATTTATTCACTTGAAACAAAAGCTTATAATAAGAAGCAAAGCGGCCAGTGAAATCAGACAGACGAGATACAATAAAAAGCAACGCAAGCTACGAGGGGAAGGAGCGAATTAGATTTACTCGTTAGACACAAGAGGGATGATGTACGTAAAGAAAACGTCTAAACGAAATTAGGTAGCTCTAGATCTAGTTGGGCTGAAGTAGGTCAACCGAGGCGGCGTCTGGTGCAGCTACATACTCATAAATACGCGCAAACAGACCCATGGCAACAGATAATATGCCCGCAAAGCGTAAACAAACTCGCCCAATTTGTACAGCGGATGCCTGCATTCGTCTTGACCTGATTGTGCTCTGATCATAGTGTGTATCATCAGATTATGTTATGTAATTGTCATGCGGACTGACAATTATGTTGTGATTGTCAGGGAAATTATACTTGTGTAATATAAACATAGCTTTTAATTTATAGCGCGACTGAAATTCTCTTTATCTAGCATCATTGAAATAATTCCTTTACGAATGAGTGATTTATATCAAACCACAATATAAACAATAATACTAAGAAAAAGTTACATCATTACAATAAATACCTACATCTTTTTAATTCTTTGTTTATATTATAAGATATAGTCTTAAAATCACAGCAGCCACCTAAGTAACGATGATTTATTTTATCGGCATATTTCAAAGATCAATTGACACTAACATTCCAAATCAACATTGCACCTAACATAAAAGCGCATTACCGCATCTTAACCCCAATAGGCACTAGACATATCTGCTCGCAGCTGGACGGTAGCAAGACAATGAACCGTTAACCTTCCTTCCTATTACACGTCAATTAGCACTTACGTCTCTTAGAGCACGGGGCCATCGTTGCCGGAGCGCGTCTGCCAAAGCCCTGAACGGTTCTAGAAGCAAGGCCTCCCCTTCGAAGCCCATCTCTTTCACGGTCTACCAACCAGGCTGTTTCTTGCTATACTAACCAACGCCGTCTGATGACCCGATAGCGCACCAAACAAAACAAAGTTGTAAACAAAAGCGATTCCGTTCGCACCGACCGCGATAATCGAATGCGTGGAGGAGACTGGCTTGTTAGTTATCGCTTTATTATATTACTGCATCCCATTAAGCAGATTAAGCGTGTGAATGGAACACACGTGACTGCTTCCGAGATTCATAACAGACGCGTCCCGGTTCCATTTTGGTCGCCCCGTTTGTTGTATAATTGGGGCGGGCATGAAATACGGAACCAGAAATCTAGTTTGCTGAATCAAATGTGCGCGGAAATATTAACTATTGAACCTTACCTACTGTCGATGTTACAATGTAAACGTTACGTAAAATGGATAGGTCGATTAATCAAATCAAGATCCTGATTATTAATTTACATGTCCATATACGAGTACACCATATATACAATTGCAGGTTGGTAGGAATTGAACACATGTTTTTTTAGGTAAGATTTTTGTATATTAAGAATCCATCGATACGCACGTTTATAAAAGTAACAAGGGAGGATCATAGGACCCTTTTCCTAGCCTGATAGGGCTGGCCAATATCTTTCACCAAAACAGAAACCAATAAAACAAAAGCGAGACAATCACATCGGTATGCCTGCGAAATTTTGCTGTGTCGCGGCGGAAACTATTTCCGCATTCCAAGATAAAAGCATGCAGTCTAGAATTTCATAAGGGCGTAGATTAAACGGAATCCAATTTTGTTGCGGACGTCATTTGCTGAATTAATTCTGTCTAAACCGATTCAATTACATGTAAAAAAATATTCGTATTATTTGTTATTAATGACACTATTAAATTAAACTATGTATTATATGTTCGTTTATAATAAAACGTTTAAATAAGCAAGTTGTGGGTTACGACGTTTAATTTTATAAAAAAAATATTTGTATGAATAATTGAATTTGTAGTTCATAATAATCTAAAAAACTTCGTATGACTAAGCATTGCGATTACTAGTAGGTTCCCAAACGAGACCCAAATTAATGTTTGTAATGACTAAGTCACGCATTAAAGTCTAAGCTCAGTAAACGGAATTGATACAAAAAGCCGCCTCGTAATCTGTTTAAATTAGAATAAGCACGAAAATTTACAGCAGCCATTAGCCTTAGTGAAAAAGTAGGCGTCTGAAATTTTCTAGACTTTGCCTTATTCATTATAAGTAACACATTAACAAAAGAAACTGAAAAATGATTGGTTATCAAAATTGTATCGTTCAAATACCTTTCCACGTCGAGCATCGCGTGAAAGATTGGCGTGTGTGTTTTAGAGCGATTTACCTTTCTAGTTGCTTGTACATATCGATACAAAGTTCCATTATTGGCGGCTAATTAAGTTTGATAAACTTTATTAGGCTGCAGCATGAATGGCAAGCTATAATGCTCCGTCCCTCGCCGTTTATGCAATACGCATTGCAATTTGCACGGACATGGAAATAATTGTTTATTAAACGTCATCGTATCCATTACTTTGCTGTTGATAGAACCAACAAAGTTAAGCTATTAAGCGCTCCCCGCTGTTTGTTTGGGGATTATCTAAAATCTAACATTTTTGTTCGCCGGTATCGCAGACTCGATCTGAGCCAAAGATTTCGGTGATCATTAACAAAAGCACGTTGTTTTAGGCTTTAAACGAGGCTGCTTGATATTTTTCCAAGGGGCATAAATAAGGTGGCAGTAAACCGACTGTTATTAGTCATTAAAGGGGTCTAGGGCTCGCAAACTAACGACCGGTTCCATTTACATCAACTTTCACCGTGTAACCCGTCATCACCGGGCCAATTAAGTGATTACGCGTCATAGCAGCCAGCACCTACACAAACACACACGGGGCGGGCGCTCGTTCATTCACAACGGCTGCCTTGTAAATAAAGCACACAAACCAATCATTACCAGGTCATTTATTCGTCAAATTGCCTCCGTCGGCGGCGGTTTCCCATTATTTCCATTAGATGGCGGAGTGAGCCTCGGGCTGCGGTGACGAGACACTCCAGTATCGCTGCGCCCTCGGCCCCCGATCACGCCACAGTTCGCGATACGGATCTTATTCTTTCTTAATAGAGTTCTTCCTTACCGTTCGACGGTTCCATTTCATGTCTGGAACACGCGTCTGCTCCGATGAAAATACGATCTCGCGAAAAAACGTTCAGAGTTCTAAGGTATTTCTACAATTGGGCAATTCTAGTATGAAAAGGGCACGCTTCTATCAGTGCTATGACTAATTCTAATCATGTCAGTGTATTGTAATTGTCTTTGTGCATACGTCATGCTGAATGGCGATGCGATGATCCAATAGATGTTAATCGTGTCCGGCTTAGAAGTTTAATTAAGTGACGCATGGGGCTTTGTCATACCTCGGGTTCGACGTGCGCGGATATCAATCAAGCCGAGGTTAGGCTGCGACATATCGGTCAATAAACCATTCCGCAGTGTCTATTCCGTGTTCAGCAGAGCTAGTGATTCCTATTATAGGGTGAATTGACACTCTGGTCACGGTTAGGGGTGGGTCGTGGAGCCAGCCGCCAATCTAGACTATCTAGGACATAACCAGATTCCAACGACTACATAGACTAAAATTGGCAATATCTGTATAATATTAGAAACGTATTTTATTAGAACAAAAATATGTAAGTTAATATAATAAGCTGTATAATTTTATTGGTTCAAAAACTAACATAAAAACGCAAAAGTGGGGAATAAGAAAAATCAATGATATAGATATAAATCAATGATCTAACACCAAGTTAAATTAATCATTAAATTAACCAGCATTTACTATACCGACACCTTAACAACAAATTATTAGATACGAGTACGAACAAAACTCGATTATGCACAAATGAAATAAATATATTTGACCTTTATTCAAGTACATTTTAACGAATTAGTGTGCAAAGAATTTCTTTACATTCTCGCGTACAGACAAACAAACATCACTCATGTCGTGTGTGCGTTTCTTTGTCACTATTTAATTATTTTATCAGTCTACGTAACAATAACAACACCTGCAATGATATTTTTATTTTCCCGACACTTGACAGGGGTTTTAAGATGTCACTATAAAAGAATAACAGGTTTATTACACTAACTCCGGCGTAAACAAAGACGTTAAATGCGCTTTTTAAACAGATTTTTATCTAAATATAACTTAAACTCGTAAAACTTATGAGATTAGTATAACTTTAGACCACTTCCCAAAACAGTCGTAAAAAGTTTTAGATTCACTTCATATTTTTAAGTGCATACAGAAACTTGTAACGGTCCGAAAAACTACATTACATGACATTCCAAAGTAATAGTATATCTTGTCCATGTATTTATTAGCATGGAGATATATGAATACTATTAAATTCGATTTAAATATGTACTTTTATTTTTAACCATAGGTAGGTTATGTTTTGTTCATACTCCTATCATGTCTTTAATAACCACAATCTAATATTAGATGGACAGAAACTTAAGAGACACCGTTACTGCGTTATTGGTGATTGACTCCAGACTCTATCCTTCTTCGCCTCCTACATACCTAGTCCCTTAATCACCTCCTACACGCCGGAAAAAACGACATATAGCTAATATATTTACATCTCAGTCATGGACCAAACATTTGATCAAGGATATATCTTATTATACGACTATTAAATAACCATCTATCTACTAGCACCAAAGCGCCCAACATATACCTATGTACCGTCAAACGGAATGCTAATGTCGACGTCCTATGTGCGGTCACATTGGCATCGCAACTGGTTAACATTACGAACGGTGACGTGTCGCGGAGAGGCCGTGTGACGCGCACCTAGTCAGCTATGATAAGCCGATAACGTGTTGCGGAGGAAAAGAGCGTATTTACATTTGTGACGGGCGCAAACGGCGCTAAGTTTACTTGTAAACAGGGGTAAACCCTCGAGACAATGATGAGTTTGGGCCGCAGTATGAAGTAATTGCTTGTAACAGATATATGTCTTATAGGTCATTTACGTATTTATAATAACTTGTTAATGAAAACATTTTCATTTGATGTGACCAATTAGCAAGCTTAATTGCACAAAAAATATTTACGTAACAATACTCTTTTGCTACATTGATCTCGGAACATCATAAACTATTAGAAGCCTCTTAAAAAATATATATAACAGACATTTTAACAAGATATTTTATCCATTATCTGTGTAGTAGTCCTTACGAGTAAAAGAATATTATAACCCAACATGAAACAACTAATCATACTAAAATTAATAATAAATATTGCTTACACACGCCCATTATCATATCATCAAATTCATGCCACTCAAACAATAGCAACGTTTGCAAACACACTCATGTATGCAAGCTTAGTATACCATACGCAAACATCTTTACTTAATACAAAAAAACATCAAACAATCGAATCGAGTATTGTAACTGTAATTTAGTACTATCGGCTCCATCTACATTTGTATGGGTAGGTACAAAGGCGCCTGATAAATGCGCCGCACGAGTAATTCAAACGTCTATTGACGTATATTTGCGTTTTGTTATTCCGTGTGTACATGTTACTATGCCAATTAGTAATAGTGCCGCCGAGTATAAAACTACCCAGTCCTTCGGCGATACTTTGATGTAAAATGCTTTTATGGTTGGCGTAAATTACTATGATTCGAGTTGTAAATCCCTACTCGTATTAAAAGGGACAGAGCCGTTACACAAGAATGGTTTATGTACCAAAACAGAATTCTATTTTTAGTTAAATGAAGGCATTTGGATTTACTTGAAGGAATTATTCGTCAATCAATTTCTTGCTTTTACCTCTATAAACAATATATTTGACGTTTATTATATACAGTTAACCCAATAAAACCCTAAATAAGTAGCTCAAAACCACACTAACTCAACAAAAGTATAACTTTTCTAGTGGCAACTAAAAAAGGCGAAGAAGCTAAACGTATTTCTCGATATTTATTTCAGCTTCCCCGGCCAGATAAGATTGAAATGGATGGTGAAAGTTTCCTGTTTCCTGTACAACTTGGCATGTGCCATTCCCATAGATTTAATGACCTAGACCTTTTTGTCATCATTCTAGCTCAGATTAAAGCTATATTTATGAATAACACACAAAAATATTTTTTATGACAATATTTTTATGTTAAGATTCTTTCAAAATAGTTATCGTAAGACCAGAGAAGCAAACTTAATGTAAATTCAATCAGAACTGATTTACATGAACCAATCCAATGTTTACTTTGTCCAAAGAAGCCTGTTTTCGCAACTCAACTGGCGAGACACGATGGTGGATTCACAGAGTGTGACATTGATATAATAATACCCTGAATAACTGGAGCATTCAGGCGCCAGCGTGTTACACCGACCATCTGAGTTTATTCCGCTTGCGGCACACCACTATACAACTTGAAAAGATAGGCAAGCTGTTTTAAAAGACATGGAGGGTCGGAGATAAATTTTTTCCAAGCCTCCAGAAAGACACAAATATGTTTCTTTATTTTGTCAATTAAAATATAAGTAAACAAAATTAACTACATATATAATATAACACGTCGATGCAAACTAGCTGGCGGAGATTAAATCATAAATGTTGTATTCTTTTCTTTTTAATAGCCTTTGATATTGTAAACAATATGCAATAGAAAATGTTATTAAATATAAACGGCATCTTAGCATACCTATCAATGTTACATTAGAAGCATGACGCATATATGAATTTATATTCATTTCTTTCAGATTGTTATAAAATAGCGCAGAGGCATCATACGGGAAAAGCTATCTTCCATCAGCCTAAGCCAACATTGTTTAGAACAAAAACGCCGCAACACGAGTATTCACCATGTAACGAACTAAAAGACTTTTTCATCTTAATTGATCCATAATTATCAATGTATAATTAATTAGCTATCCCCTTTCTTTGACCGGGTGGTCTACCGGACAAGAATTTCCGTAATGCCCATCAAGTAATGTCAAGATAACTCAAGTGTGAAATGTAATTTTTATGCAAATACTGGACTTTGTTACGGGAATCCGGTACGGGATTGATACGCGAAATTGCACTTTTTATATAGTGGAAAATGTGTGTTTTTATAGCGAAATAAGCCTGTATCGGTCACGCTTCTGGAGGGCCCTAGTTGGACATAAAATTGCGGGTGTAAAGGGAGGCATAAAAATCCCGTAGCACATAAAGTCACATTACATGATTGAGTCCAGCGTGGCGCGACCGGCTACGGCCGGGGGCGTGCTTGCTACATCAAACAGATCTCTTTCTCGATAAGACACCTACGCCCGGCTTCATTCTCTATCGTGTCCTAACTACGAGTTTCCTCTTGGAATTCAGAATGAATGCAAATAAACCGGTGTAACGAAGTTTCTTTGAGGTTGTCCCAAAATGTGAAATCAGATCGTGTTAATTACAACTTATCGCGCCGACAGAAAGATGTCAATGACACTTACAAATTATGCATAATTAGGCTTGTAATAAAAACGATAACGACTTAACGACAATCTCTAAGAAAAGGGCCTCCGCAGTGGAAACAGTGCACGGATCAATAAACATTCAATTACAAAGTGGTGTAATGTAATGTTTCGACACAATCTGTGGCTGGTGAAAATCGATTTCATGCCGCTCCAAAAAAGCGAACCCTTGGTCGTTGGGCCGGGAGAGCAATATCACAAGCGTGGCCGGCTAAGCCGCGGCTTTAATATCATCGTGTTGCTTCTTGCATATCATGGTATTACGCCATCAATCTCCGGGGCCGAGATAATCGGGGAGCCGTCAACGCAACAGTTCCTTGACCGGACGAACGAAATTATATTTAATACACCCCCGACCACGTCACTTTACGGGCGACGGAAATAGAATAGCGGCGGCTGTGAGGATGTAACGACCTAATTTACTATTGTGGAAAGCGTACGAGAATAAATGGATTGTCTACAATTGGCTGTTTTACGATATAGAAACAACTAAGGGTATTCCTTAACTTACGGCACAGCATGCGGTTTAAGTTACCTGAAACAAAAACAAACAAATCGTCAGCACACCATATCGATGTCAATGGAAGTATTTAAGGGGCATAACTTAAGCAAAATAACAGCAATGCTCAGGTCGCTGTCCTGACAAGATCAATACAGATTGAATAAAAAAAGTATTGTGCAAGTCACCGAGGTTATCAACACACCGCGCGGCTTGTTTTGATACCGTCTAACCATCCTTGAGTTGTATATCGTTTTGCTTCGAGCAACTTGATAACATACCGACATAATTTTTTTGTATTAATTGAACTTAACTCGTATTAAAAACAATAATAGGCAATAATTATTTATCTCGTAAAAGGCGTGGACACGTAAGGTACTAATAGTATTTAATAATCTCAATTGATTTTCATAAATAGATCAAAAAAGTGTATCCAGATGCGACATATTTGCGGTTCGTCTCTCTGACCATAGGAAACTCACTTGTCATTATAAGTTAGCGCTCAAAGTAGCAGCAGGTGCTACAGTTATCAAAGATCCAAAATAACAACATTCAACTCTATTTCTTATCAAATATCAAAATAAATTATTGTACGGAGTTAGTAATTAAATACCTTATCTAGGACCGATCATTCGCAGAATCTCTATTCAATGGCGAAAACGTAATCGTATGACGGTTCGCAGAACCTTTCATTTATAGATCGAATAAATGCGTGAAAAGGGCCCGGACAAAGCTGAATGGCAACAATTTCATTAGCATCAGCGTTCACACCGTAATGAAGGGCAATGTTGTGACGCTTATCAAATTAGGCAACACTGGACGCGTTTCGGGATCGGGGTTTAAGGGTCAAACCTCTCGACAACATCCTCCGAACATGGAATAGCCTGCTCTGAGTTTGTTTACTTATCTACAAAATCAAGTAATTAGATTACACTACAAACTTTACACGTACTAGATAACTAGAGATACATCGAGATATAGGAGGGTTGTTTGAAAAGTGCGCAGGTGTAGAAAAATGAAGCGAAACGTATGCCAGAATCTTACGTTTAACGCATTTATATTTGGTATTGGCTAAAAACATCACCAACAAAAAAATTGGCATGCATTCGGCTAAATATTCTGGAAGTTCAATGACTAACATCACGAGACCTTGTCAAGACATCCGCATTCTTCAAAAGACGTCTTTGTGTTTTTTTGACTTGTGAAACAATTTGCGAACGGTGCATCAACAATTATCGCGGTGATACATAAGCTTGTCTCGTTGCGAAACAGGTGTAGATATCGCATTAGACCGTCTGCAACTATATTCGTCGTCTCCATGTAGAAAATAGACACATCTGCAGTCTCAGTACCGACACTGTTCCGAGCCGATATATTTCGAGAGTCGAGATTGTAGCAAGCCGCGACGTCCCCCGATCTAAATTTAAAAATGCACTACCTTAGGTACGCTCGTGCATTATTTACAACTATAGGGTGATCTGTTGTTATTTTATTCAGGGAAGAAGCATGCTGGGTGAATGAGAATGTAAGGCGTTTTCTACTTTTAAAGATGCTTTAACGTTCAAAATGTGTATCATGTAATTAACATTAATTTACATTATATAAGGAAGTTAAACCTTCTGCCTCGCATACCTTCACTATGTTTCCAACAAAATATCTAGTTGCATAAGAATACAAATTCACATCACTGTAGTAGGGGGACAATTATTAGTCACAGAAGTTAGTCTATACCTCAAAATTTTCTATCCACTACCAGCGAAAAAAATCCGCAGTTAAAATATAAGTCTCAGATCAAATCAATATTAACTAATCGATTCCTGTTGAAAAACACTTCAGTTCGTCCGAACAATCAGGAAGTCTAAATACAGAGTCCCAAATCAAAGGAATGACCTGATTAAAATAGCAGAATCAGTTAAGTGGAGTCCGGATCTATAAGCTGACCTGTCCCGGTTATTTATAGCGGCCAAATTATGTCCAAGGTTGTTCCGAGGGCCCGTCTGATGGGAGCCGCGTGTCTGCGGGACATTTGCCTTGGCTCCATGTTCCGCCACAATCACTTTCCCACTCATAATTGGATGGGACCGGACCGATTTACAAGATCTTGACACACAGATTAGCCACGATTGATATCTTGTTAATTATATCGTTAATCAGGGCTCGCCGCTGAAGGATGCTTCGGTTTTGTGAGACATCATCATATCAATTTGCTACGGACTAACTTACAGCAAGAGTTTTGTACCATGACTATTTTATGCACATACAAAAGTGAAACGGCTTCTTTTTGATGGATACTCCTCAAGTTTTAATCAGTACATTTTCATAAGTATTAATTAGTTCTTCATGAATCATGGGAAGCCCACGTAGAGTCCAGAACGTCAATACATGGCGACACCAACACCGATGTTGCCACTTACTTACCGATGCATCGGGACCAGGTAAGTGAAATGTAACAATACCCATCCGATGCATTAGCGTAATTAACCATACGTTGTACATTATATGTACTGGTATGCAACCCGTCGACAAACAAAGCTGAGTGAGTTGAGTCGGACCATTTTCATAATAACTTTCTCATTTTGTAAACATCGTGCGACGTTATTTCAACCCCAAATATCCATACACGGAGAGATATTCACATAAAAGCATTTCGGTATTATTGTACCCAGTAAGTAACCCCTTATTAATGATACCGTATAAATCTTCATGCATAAATATTTGAGCATAAGATAATGGACACGCATACTCCGACCACGCAATATGAGGAAAATTATTATCAAAACGTTTCTCTTCGTACATAGAGGTGGGTACTTTACTTTGCAGTTATTACGTACCAATGACGTATGGTTATCTACGGCTTTTGATAAGTAGAGTACTAACAACGTTGATGAAAAGTCCTGGTAGAGCAAGCCGTAGCTTAGACAGGAGAGGTTATTGCGACAAAGAAGTCGGTATAAGCACGTTTGAAAATAAAAGACTCCAGAAATCTAGGAGCGTTTTAAAAAACGCATTACAAAAGGTGGAAAATCACGAGACAACGGCGAAAAGCCGTTTGTGAGGTAGAACAACGATGCAGCAAAAAATTAGCACTTTCTTCAAATGTCACGTAAAATTCACGTTGCAACACTGACTACGGACGGAGCGAAATCATGCTTCACCTGTTTTAAAATATTGTCACTTCAATTGGAGTGAAATGTTGAATATCTCGGTAGGGTTGCAATCAAATTAATTTACTGTGTTATGATCGCTGCAAGCGTGTCCAAAGGTCAGCATATATCCTATATATAGAAACTAGACAAATACATCAACAAGCCAATGCACCGACCATGTTGTTTGTTATTGATGTGCAATATCGGTTGATGACACAGTTAAAGTAATTTATCAGCAAAAACTGAATTGTTGTCGTAATTAAAATTCCTCAAGCCAAATACAGTGTTCAAAGAATAAGTGGATTCCAATGAACTAGAAAATCTCTTACAAAAACTGAAGTTAAAGACCAAAATGCAATTATACGGATTAGCTGTCTGATCCTAGTATGGGCGGAAAAAAATACTAAAGTACTGCGAAAACGTACTGCTTAGTAGTGAACTAATAGTAATAAAAAGTCTAAGTTTGGTGATTTCATGCCACACATGCGAATAGCCAGGAATTAGATTTTTTGAGTATAATATATAAGTAATCCTGCATTCAATGAACAATTGTATCACCAATCATATAACGTACTTATTAAGAAATCACAATGTGACGTAGATGCATAAAAATACCGCTCATTTTCGCGTAACGTCGGGTTAAAGAAACCACTTTGCAATAAGTATTCAGACACGTCTTGCTAGTGGGTCAGAATACTGGGGAACTTTTAATTTGATAGGATCAAGTAAGGGGTTTTATGACGGTGCTCGCGGGTAACTGAACAGCAATACTATTGCTGTCTAGATATTACACTGGGTTTTACGATTGAAACGTTCGCCTTTGTATTAGATTAGCCGAGCTTTCTTCCAACCTCAAGCAGCACGCATGTTTCGGGGTAACATATAGTAACAGTGAAAAAACTTTACTATATTTATGTGTGGAGTGTAATATTGTGAGATACATTTATAAAAGAATAAACATAGATCTATCGAGAACTATCGATTATGTGAAAGGCTGCATGTCACCTACGAAAACATCCTGGAGGTTCTATCCACCACCAAAGGAAATAGAAAGATTAAAATATACATAGGTTACTCAAACTTACAAAAACGATGTCGCGATGATATGGTCAAAATAGTATTCTATAAAACGACCAAAATGAGCTTATTTCCACACAAGTATTCGGTCGTGAAGTGTGCCACATATGAAGAATCAATACAGAAACGTTAGGAGAGCGGATCCGAGCTTAACTTTTTATTTATGACGTTTCCAGCGGCACACGCACCTGTTCGGTAATTTGCGATTGTGCCTGTATTAGCTGTGTCGCATATATTTTACAAAAGGCTTTCGAATATTTCTTCAAAGTGGCTCGAGTAGCAGTCTTGGGCCCCTTTCTTTGTGAACCTCAGGAGCCGGTGTTTTATCACTGCCGCCTAAGCTTAATCTAAGGCTGAGCGGCGCTCTTGAAAAATACGCAGCTCTCGACGAGGCTTCCTTATATTAATTTTCAAAAGAAATTAACTGCCTGGCCAGAGTTCTTTTTAACCGTTGACATTTTGTTTGTTAACGCTTCAAAAACAAGTTCAAAGGCGGGAAAAAGCATTGTACTCTTTTTGTTCTTATTAAAAACGTATCCTCTATTAACAAGGCAAAAGATAATAAAATATTGAGTAATTCTTTATTGAAAAAGTAAGCAACACGAGGTACGTGTTCCCCATATTAATCCGGGGAGGGCTGATCGGGAAAGCATTTTTATTGATCTGCTTAGCCGTATCATCAAAAAGTGTTTCGCTTGGTAAAAAATGTAAGTGGACGGCCGTAAAGTTTTGACGACCTCCGTGGCGCGATCGGTTAGACGCCTGAACGCTAATCGTGAGGTCCCGGGTTCGATTCCCGGTGGAGGCAGAGTTAAGAACTACGCTTTTCTTCTGCTTTTCAGTCTGGTTGTTGATTATATATGCTATATATGTATTTATCTATATATAATAAGTATATATTTGTTAAATATACGTTGGCTAGTACCCTTAACACAAGTCATAAATGTACTTACCAAGGGGCTAGTTCAATTGGTGTAATAACGTCCTACAATATTATTATTATAAAGTAGACTATAAACATTGGGCCAACGCGGCATCGGCAACACACTGGCTACCCGACCGTTACAGTTTCTTTACGTTACTTTTTATAACGCGATACGAGAACTTCCTCGTTCTTAGGTATTTCTATGCATAAAGGGGACTACAGCTTTTTGCTAAGCTATGGATTAACATTTATTAATATTTATATTAGATTCATACGTAAGCATTAAACCGATTGAGTGTTAGCTCCGATAACTGAATAATTAACATACAAATAAATATCACTTTTTATCAATCTAGCTATAAATAAATCTAGCAACGTTCTTCTACGTCTATCTTCGAGATAAAGATTATTAGGATTATTAAGGATACATGAACATACAAAGTACGACAAACAATCCACAACCATATAAAGGTACACACAGCCTCGGTATCTGAATTTCATTTCTATTATTGTCAAACCATCAAAACCGTGAGAATGTTCACACAGCGAGCGACAAAGTGGGACAGCAACCACCCAAACGTTTTCCCATAGAGCCCAACTCACGCCAAATCAAATGCAATTGAGCACGCATGCGATAACCAGATATGAGCAGATGGAGTATGCAGACTAACCGAACACCGTTACACTATATGATTACTTACATACAGTCAAATGACTGGAAATCTGGTTGGGAATTTACAGTATCCTTGTTTTATACAAGGCAAAAATGTAGAATGAATAAGTCATTCATCCATACTGGACCAAATTGAAACGATATTATCAAATAACCAACAACATCGCCTACATAACAATCACGATTCACCTAAACCACCTCCAGATCACCTAGAAAAAAGTCCGTGTAGAATAGGCGTCTTCGAATCAGTCTTCCCTACACGTCCTGCACATTTTTTTCGCCATATTTATGAAAAGTCGCGGCGGATTCGAGACGCCGATGGCCGCGGCCGGGTGTCGGCGCGATCCCCATGAATAATGCCGCTCTCATGTTCAAGATGCTAATAATGCCAACTACCCGCTCGTTCGCATTTTTCATCTACGTGACGAATTTCCCTTTAACCGCCATCTTACAAGGGCGTCACTTAATAAAGCCTCCTGCCCTGGGTCGATATAAAAATGCTATTCAGAGTGCTGTCTAAAGTAAACGTCAGTTACTTTCTGTCTGGCTCCTTAGGTAGATACTTTGACCAGTCTAAGAGACATGGGCGAAAGTACTTTGGGTAATAGTAGTGTTCTAAAATTCTTACTTGTGTAAACAGTTGTATAAACTGTTTATGTATATTAACTGAAACATTTACTCCAATAAAACGGAGATAAAATAGTTATTTCACTCCTAGTTTTATGGAGAAATCGATATAGTCGGTTTAAATCCAATATAATGGCATGGGTGTCGTCGATTCGCCAAAGGAGGCACGAGGCAACAGATTCCTATTCCATTAGATGTCGCCCTCTCCGTGAGCAATTTGCAAATGACTGCCAATACAAACTTATTGAAATTCTTTCAAGAGCTGTACGCGCCCGAGGCATCCACAATTACGTCTAAGGCTAACTGCTGGTCGCCACGCATGATAGACACACAGCCGAGATCATAAGCAATAAAAATTTGCCGAAACACAGCAAAATAAGCAGGTCGAGCCGATAAACAGTTGGCGATAATGGCGGCCCACCGCCGGAAGGAATTTAAAACGGTCCGCGGCATATCATAAAAAGGAAAACGAATTATTGGACGGCTGATGATAAGTTGCTAAAGAAATGTGTAATATTACTCCATCATGTGAGACACACGGACCGCAACGAGGCGGTACGAAATAAAAGACCTGCACCAATCACGATGGTATTTTGCATACATTACCCGCTCACTGTACGGTAACAGGCAGCGGGCTGACTTTCTCAAAATTAACCATAAACTAAACGGAAACATAACCAACTACCTACTAAATCACCTTTACCGCGGCCGTACAAGAAGAAAGTAACAAGAAAAATCTATCACGTCCTATCTTAGTTGGATTGAGTTTCCCTTCACTATCCCGCAAGTTCCTGCACGTAGCTTAGGGGCGAAAGCTAACTACAGAACTAATTATGTGCCATTACAACATAAGGCGAAATATCGGGCCCGGAGCGTAAAGCCGCGTTAATTAGCCGAATGTGGAGGCCGGTGCGTCTAGACGGCGACGGCCGCCTAACCACGCCGCGGCCTTCACGTGCCTGCTGTATCGGTTTGATTTAATGCCTCGGACCACCCCGTAACCAAGGGTTGGTGTCGATCCCCGCGATAAGTAACCGCTGTTTAGCACCTCTGCAACCGCAAAAAGATTCAGCGAAATAAATCACAGCCGGCCCCACATATGAACTAATTTGAAGGTTATTATTTGGCTATTAAGGAAATACTCTACTCGGATGATAACTGCGCAATAAAAACGCAATGCAGAGGTTATTTATTGTGTGCATAGAACGCAAAAGGATGCTAATATAAGCCCTTCAACAAATATATCCTATATTCACTATCTGTCGTATTTATTTGTGTCTATCTTAAATATCAATTAACTAATGAGTATGTATACGAGCCTGATCAAATTACAGTTAATGCGATAAGTCATTGGTTTGTGCGGTTTATACGCCCATCTCGAATTTGACATATGACAATTTGGTAAACCATATTAGTCTTTACTGTTTGCGTTGACATAAAAATTAGGTTTATAACGTAGTACCAAAATACAAGTACGTTATCGTATTAGGCGCATTGCGGAAGCTTTATACATACATCGGTAGGTGTATTTACAGGAGGTCCCTTGAAACAACACGTCATCCGCTGAAAATCGATTATATCGTATAGTTATAACGAAGCTCGCGGGTCACGGAACTATAATAAATTGATTAGCCATAAAACGAGCTATAGGGCATACTCCAAGTTACTCTTTTCGCGAGAATCGATCAAATATTACTTCGTCGACGGGGTGGCTTGTAAAACCCTGCTAGGGCTGAAGCGACATTTACGAGATGGCAATTTGCTCTATCGCCAACGCATCACGTGAGAAAAGACGTCAAGTGACTCTTACTGCATTTCGAAACCTATGGCTGTGATTGACTACATTTTGATAAGATTTCTAAAGAAATGAAGATTGTTTGAAGTGTGAAGAAATATTAGAAGTTTATCCTCAAAGTGACGAAACGGTTCTAAGGCAATTTATTATAATCACATTAACTTTTTCTGTAATAAAATTATAACTTTAACAATATTAAGTTCATACACGAAGCTCTATTACCTGCAATATAAAAATGTAATGAAAAAGCCTTACACGGCCTAAATATATGGGCGTTTTGCAGGGGCAAAAATTTTTTGTGACAGGGTTATATTTTCTAAAATATGAGACCTATTTTTTCCAAATATTTATTTCGTATAGTATTGTAGCGTCTAAAATCCGGCAAGCATGTTTGATTATCTTGTCTTAATAAATAAAAAAAATACAGCTTTTCAAAAGGCCAAATGTCATGAAACATGGGGTGTGACTAAACCGTTTTTTTTGTACTCCTGCCTTTATAACTAAAATTCTAAGCAGAATTGAGGAGTATTTTTTGTTTACAGGTGTTGTCATATAAATTTGTTATTAATTATAAGTATCAAACCTACAATCCAACAATAAAAAATATTGTTCACACGCACTTACTTTTGTGACTAAAAAATCGGTCAATGACGTGGTGCTCCAAAATCGCAGATATTTTTTCTCCAACTAATTATACTATTTATGAAAAAATAAATTGTAACACATGTTTTGAAAGAAAACAAACTCGGCCATTTATTTGCAGCGTCGGGTGAATAGAGATTTTTTTCTGGGGCCGAGATAATGAAATTCAAAGTTTTTGATGTTAAAAATGTAAAGCATAACCCGTCAATGACGTGAGTCGAGTCAGTATTTTTTGGGAAATATTTTTACTGTCGGTTTTAATATATAACTTAAAAAATGTTGTCAAAATGCCTCCAAAACAATAACGGCGCCATCATATAAGTTTTAGGTAATGTTTTGCAGACACGTTCGAAGAAACTCAAGAACGTGGTTCGTAATTTTTGTCAAAAACCTGTGTTTTGTGGTTTATTTTTAAACACGTTTTTGACATTAATTGCACGGTATTGACATTTTATTCAACTTAAGATATAATTACTAGGATTTAAAATCGCGAGAAACTTTCAATAGGCGTGATTCGTGAGTGTAGACTTCAAGGATTTATTTCTTCTTCCTCTCAGTATATGTTCCACTGCTGGAGATATGCCTCTCCGATAATCTTCACCTTGATTACAACTCAAGATTTATTTCAACTATTTCCTTTGATTTTGTTTGTGCTTACGAGGGTTTATTTAAGGTTTTTATAGCCTTTCACGTTGACACCATTATTTCTGAACAGATGGCTTTGATATAAGAATAAACCTATGGCTCTATTCCTTTCGTAACCCTCCTTTCACTACTCTATTGCTTTCATGACTCTTCGGATAAACCCAACACTCACTACCATACATAACCGTAGGAACCAGAACAGCGTTATGGATAGCCAGTCGTGCCATTTCTGACATCAACTGACTATACATCATACCACTCACAGCCCAATTCACCGCATTTCCCTTCTTCACTCTTGTAATTTCCATCTCTTGTAAACACACTTCCCACATAAACAGGCTCTTAGTTTAATAACTCATTCTGTTATACTTTCCAGTCTCTCAAAAACAATACATTTGGTTTTATTTACATGCACCTATATACCTTTTTTTTAAAAGCTTTACATGTAATATCCATCATTTCCTGCAACTCATGCGCCGACGACGCAAGCAAAACTTGATCGTGATTGTTTTCTACTATTAAGTAGCAGCAAACTAACATCAACTGACTAGACATCATACCGCTGCTTAAAGTCCCATTCACTGCACTTTCCCTTCTTCACTCTTCTTTCAATATCATCATCACAGTTTCCTTCTCTTGTATGCACACATCCCAAATACGCAAACTCCCTCACTTGTCCCAGTTCCTTACCATCCATTTTAATAACACATTTTGTCAAACTTTTCTGTCTCTAAAAATTCTTAGTATTGGTATTACTTACTTTCATTTTTTCTTTCAAAACCCTTACATGTAATGTCTATTATCTCCTGCAACTTATTAGTCGATGAAGCAAGCAACACTTGTTTGTTCGCGTATAAGACGCACTTGATGAAAAACTCGCCTACATTCATGCAAATCTGTCCAGCAATCACCCGTAAATAGGTTGAAGAGCCAAGGTAAGGCGAGGTCAGGTGAACCCTGGTGAACATCTCAACAGGTGCTAAATCAGTCCGTGCAACCATCACCCACTCTCACACATGTACTCGAACCATAATACAATGATTAGAGTTCACGCACAAGCTGACCCTCCAACCCAAACGCAGACAACGCTTTCCACATTTTAATCCACCACCTATTTACCACCCTATCATAAGCCGTCTCTAAGTCTCAATCAATGAGCCTATGTCAGTTCACTGCTGGACGTAAGCCTCCCCAAAGTAACACCACAAAACACGATCACTCGTGGCCCTCAGCCAACCACTACCAACGACCTTTTTCAGGTCATCCGTCCATCTGGCAGGGGGGCGTCCTACACTACGTCTACCGAGACGCGGTCGCCATTCGAGAACCGCTTTGCTCCAACGGTCGTCGGTTCTGCGACAGACGTGACCGGCCCACTGCCACTTCAGCTTGCAACATCGATAGACAATGTCTACGACATTGGTTCTCTGCCGGATAATCTCGTTCCGGACTCTGTCCCTTAAGGAGATACCCAGCATCGAACGTTCCATTGCTCGCTGAGCGACATGTAATCGGTGAGCCAGCCAGCAGTCATGTTCCACGTCTCGGCACCGTATGTCATTACAGGTAGGACGCACTGATTGAAAACTCTGGTCTTAAGACACTGCGGTAGTGGCGCCGAGAAGATGTGATGCAGCTTCCCGAATCCTGCCCAGCCCAGCTGCAGTCTTCTGGAAATCTCACGCTCGAAGCTGTTCCTACCCATTTGTAGAACATGGCCCAGGTAGACATATTCCTGAACCACTCCGAGCGTTTCTCCACTGATCGTGATCGGCTCCGGGACAACGAGTTCATTGAACATGACGTTCATCCGGAGACCGACCAACCGAGAGGCAGCGTTAAGACTGTGCAGCATTCGCTGTAAATCCTGCAGCGAATCCGCCATTATGACAATGTCGTCAGCGAAGCGGAGATGTATGAGGTATTACATTAAGATAGTAGACATTGATACCCATCCCAGTCCAATCCAGAGTTTTGAAGACGTCCTTCAGTGCGTTCGTGAACAGTTTCGGGGAGATGACATCCCCCTGTCTCACTCCTCTGAGCAACTGTATGGAACTCGTCTTCCTGTTTTGGACTTGAGCATATATCGATGCCACGCTGTATAGGCTCCTCAACACCTGCACATAACGCCAATCGACCTGGCATCGCTGCAAGGACTCCAGAACAGCCCAGATCTCTATGGAGTCGAAGGCCTTTTCGTCTCTTAAGTCTATAAAGGAGCAATACACCTGAAAGTCCTTTGCTAGAAACTTCTCGGTGATGCTCTTTAATGAGAAGATTAGAACCATGCTTTCCTTTTTGAATCCTGCTTAATCCTGTTCGATAGCCCACTAACATAATACAAATTTATATTGTTTCACCTTTCTGCTTTGTGTGTACTTAAATATTACATGAATGTACATGTGTCTTTATGGTATTACTGTGAAATTAAGTAAAAATAGTTTTCTATTCAAAAATATTGAAATGCAAAAAAATAGGTACCCACGTAATCTATTTAAATATTTTATTGCCGTTAACGTAGCTTTATTTTTTTTTATGGCTACTTGTCAAAAACGTGAACGCATTTGTCAAGGCACGTGGCGCTTATTTTTTGGGGGGGTTATTTCTCCTAATTTAGGGGGCTGTAAGCATGGCGACCTATACCACGAGTTAGCTGGCTATGAAAACTATGCATTACATAGAAAAAAATCGGATTTTGAAAAAAAAATGTCAATAACACATTTCGTGCAAATCGCCCGTATATATTTATCAGGTTTTGATGGTACTTCCTGAATATCTATTTAGCCTACTGGTCAAATAATGATTAATTTCTTCCCACCTTTTACTTGATAATCATAACAATGTAATAGATAGTTGCTGAGTACCACTAACTACTATGTCTGATAAATGTCTATTATATCTTAAATATTTACATACATACATACACATCACGCCTGATTCCCTGTAGAGGGCGGCTGTTCTATTTCAAAACATAGCAAGTCCACTTTTTGTGAGAATCGGTGTTTTTGCTAATTTCAACTTGATTCACCTATATACACATGCTAAAGTCCTTAAAACACCCATTTTTCTACTACTTTTCCATAAAAAAAATATCAAGTCGAGGTTTTTGATAGAAATATTGTAAGTTCTATATAAATTCTATTGCATAACATAGTAAGTCATTTTACTTGCTGTGTTTTCAAATTGAAATCCTGACATGCTCATATATATTCCTTTTGTCAATCTGCTATCATTCATCCGCATAACATATCCAAACCATCGAAGCATGCTCTTTTCAATCTTAGTCACTACATCTTCATTCAAACCGCAACCTTCCCTTATCACACTATTTTTAATTCTATCATTCAATGTTACTCCTAACATGCTTCTCAGTGACCGCATTTCAACGGCATTGATTCTACTTTCATGCTTCTTTTGCCATACCCAACTTACACTACCATAAGTCAATTAAATATTTCCTGTGTAATAATCCTGAAACAAGTCTAAAATATACTTACCGTGAAACTTATCAATTTATTATAACTAAGTAATTTTATATGAAAATATACATACTAATCTTGTTATAAATTCAGCATTTATAAGCACTGCAAATGTCACTCTGTATTTAGTCTATTTGCGTTATGCTAATATATACAGTCGGTACTTAAATAGAACGCTCTCTTATCTCAAAATACAAATTTGCATCACATCTAAGCCCACACAGTTTAAGATAACAACAGACTCGACTAATGAATATTAAACAATGTAATGTTACATGAATTTCATGTTCATAATCATTAAAAGAATAGGTAGAAACAAGTCTCAAACTTTTTAATACACACTCCTTGTTTTCTATTTTGAAAGCATTGGATGAAAAGGTAACTGTATAGGATGTTTTAAAGGATTCCCGAATGTACTGTTTGTAGTAGCTACTTCAGAACTACAATAACTTCACACTGATTATCCTATAGTCAGAGACATGGATACCTATTTCTAAATAATTAAAAAAATGTGTTGTTAATGTTTCATATTTTTTTGTCCCTGGTATTCATTTGCTCATGTTTCTCCTGAGGACCCCTCATGACTGAAGATTGTGACTCCCGTGGAAATGCTGGTCTATGCTCATCTATGAGTACCGGTTCTCCACTAGCCACATTGCTGCATTCATGGTCATACCCATTTGGTTTGTCACATGGGGCCCACGTCCACCAATGGTTTTTGCAAAATATCAGTTCAATATCAGATCAGTAATAGTGTGAAGTTGGTAGTGAATTAACAAAGGTGACAAAATACGCCATTTTTAAAGCGAAATTTGACACATTTCTAAAGCTACTAACATCATTATAACTGATCTGATATTGAACTGCATTTGTGCTAAAACGCATAGGCCCCTGGTCAGTCCATCTCTTGGGGCTTCGGCCTCTCGAGCGTTTCAGTCCCATAGTCTTCTTTTTCATAGTCTAATTCAAAAGGCACCAACTACGTTATATTCAATTCGCGTATGAAGATTTAATGCATCACAGTGGTTGCCAAATTATTCAATTTATTTTGTCACATTGTATTAGAATGTTTGTATCAACAGCTGCTAGTCTGTATTTTATTTACGTCGTTATAATATGGGAATACATCGTGAGGATACCTACTTATTTTTTTAAATAGGCAATAGTCATCGACTATACGCTGCGATACGGAACACGATTAGTCACGTGCTGACTATTGGGTGGTAAGTTGGTTTGTCTCCAAGGGAATACAATCGTAATGTTTATAACCTATTCGATCATTGGTATTCATACCTAGGGTTGTGATAGTTTCAGTATGGAATAAACAATGGTATTGTAAATTGTAATTTAATGACTTACCGGAAAAATCCAGCTTATACATACAAATACGTTCCTCAATAGTTATTTTCGGAATAGATAGAGCCTTCAAATATCTCTCTCTTCGGTACTGAAAACGCGGTCGTGATAGAATTGATAAAGACAATAACTAGGAGGCAGGTTGCTAGCCCATTTTCAATATGTTCCATTGATTCTTAGTCCAGGCGCATCCTATTATGTGTGGATATTATGATATTTATGTGAGGATTGAAAAGCAGCTAGTAGAATCCTATTTCAGTCCTAATTTATCACGAAATCGCCATCTATCTCTAAATCGCAGCAGCTGTATACCCAAGCTTTCGCATTAATAGAGTGACGATTGATACACCTGTTAGGAATTTGGATTGAAACAGAATTAAATTTAGATTCCAGATCTAATATTAGATTTTAAATTGCAGCGCTTTCGTTTAGGGCTGTGCAAGTCGGAAGCAGGTATTTACTCAGTTGTCTTACTATCGTTAATACCTTTAGGGGGTTTAAGGTGACGTTACGCGTCGTGGACTGTTAGACCTTAGACAAGTAGGAAAACTGTAAAATCATAGACATCAAAACAGCATTCTCATGATTACATTTCCCTTTTGACGGGCTTCAGGATTAGATTAGAATTTTATTAATTACCTTTGTACCAAGATAATTCGTAACACCGTTTACATTGTCTCTTTAAACTACCGTATACATTGATTTGTCGTTTAATTAATTAATTCTGCATTGCAAAGGTAATACATAATTGTATCATTTCGTACTGAGTATTTATTCCCCAACACAAACCGTCCTCATCCCATCACTATTCGGTGGTTTGGGCCAATCTAAACACAGTGCCATCTGGATTGGTAACACCGATTTTCAATTCGATTTGACCGTAGTCTGATTAAAATTTGCCAATAGAGATCGCGCCACATACGGTGGCAGTTGGAGGCGTCGCCACAGTCGCGTAATTCAGTGTTACCAGTAAACACGCCAAAACTAGCACTCACTGTGCCATACGGCTCGAAACATTATAGGTTTCATTTGTAACGATCTTTGGTTGCAGAGCTATAAACTCAAATAAAACAAATTAATATATCAAAGTCAAAATATGTTTATTATACTATTTCAAACATGATTAATAATTAACGGGACTTATCCTTCTTATTATATATTACATATATTATGTGTTCCTTCACTCTGTCCGCAATAGACCGTTTAGTCTGTTCGACATAGGATTTCCCACAGCTGCAATCAATCTTATACACACCCTTATATCTTATATCATGAGTATAAATCGCGAATCTCTTAAAACTATTATTTCAAACATGGCACTGAGCATTGTCTTTACATATTTTTTACCGAGGTTAGATCAGCGGAGACCCTAGCTTGGAGAAGAACTAACAAGAAACTCCGGAAATCAATTTATTATAATCACCCTTAACAAACATAAAAATTACAAAGAGTGGGCAAAAAACACAACGCTGGTAATACTAAATTTACTTTTCATACAAAATAACACGCAATGGCGGAAACGTCAAATTTAGTTCCAAGTTTGGCTACTGCCACCGTATGTGGCGGGTACTCTAGTGTTTCGATGAAGTAAATTGGCAACGTCTACATGACAGGCTAATCTGTGAAATGGATATTATTGGGCCTGTCTGATTAAGTACCTAATCTGTATAATTGTATAATTTGTATGAGGCGACAAAAGGAATTGAGGTTTTCTTTATTCGATTTCGTGTCGAATGAAAAACGTTATACTAAAACACCATGAACGGCCCCATTAACCTTGTTTCTAATTTAGTTGGCTGCTTTTAATGACTGAAAAATCAATAGATAGTAATGAAGGTTTTTCGCTTCGAATACTAGGGGATGAATATTTTACCAAGGTTGTAATTGCATTGATAACAAATCGAAAGCCTATCGCCCAATACATTCTATTTGGACCTAGATATCCTAAAAATGCTGGAAAGTGGAAGCTTTAACAGACGAGAATAATACATATACAACAATGATGTCAATACTGAACATAATACGAGTACATTAGCGTATGTTACATGCATACACCTCTCAACGAGCTTATTTTACCTCCGTACATTTTTCTTTCAAGATTGTGTCATATATATTTCTACTCAAATGCATTTTACTGTGCCTATCACCAATAGGAATATAGGTGTGACCTTTTTGGCTATATAGGTATACGTAACTGCACTATTATAGATAGTAGGACCTTCAATAAACCCATCTGCTTCCACATTCACGGCCACACGTCAATTGACGTGAATGTGACGTGTAATAGCAATAAATACCGTTTGATATCCAGACAGACCCTGTCTATCAAGGTTTATTTATACAACACATACAAAAATATTCTTCGGCATAGGTAATAGTCAGCGTACAACGACAAGACACTAGATACTTAAGTCTCTAAGAGTCAATGGTCTCTAAGCATATCTATTATATATTGTTGTCTGTGTAAATGTTAATAGGCACTTCTAATTTCTTATTTAACTTCAAGTATGTATGAGTGTCAATTAAGCACATATGACAGGAAGGTTTCCTCACAATGTGTTCCTGTTCAAAATAATGGAATGTGTTCATACAGGATATAGTCGTTTCGTTTTATATTAAGTTCTTTAAATGCTATCGTGTTTAGGATGCAAATGTATTGTTTTTGTTTGTTTTGTGTTAAGGAAATTGACTAATTAATCGTTCTAATAATTAATTGTGCCTATTATTTTAATGAGCGTGTTAAATTTGGATTCTAATTGCAATGCTGCTAGTTAATCGATTATGACTTTATTAAACTGTGCATGTAATTACAACGTTTACGACTATTTTACGTTAATATACTTAATAACGTTTTGAAAAGACTGAATAGTTCCTGACTTCGGCGTAGCTTAGTCGTTGGGAGCTTGACTCTGTAAGTAGGTACAGCGTTCAAACCTTGGCGCATGCATTAATGGAAATGAATACTCGAAATAAAAATACATCTAAGAAATACCGAATAGTTATCATGGTGCGGAAAAATATGGTTAAGAAATCTACCTGTTCCCCGAACAGGTAATTAATAATTGCAAATGGCAACACGGCTTAACACCTGTCACATTGAGTACTGACTATCTGGTCAACACGTGGTTTCGAGGTGGCCTTAGAATTACTATCTACTAACCCGCAAGAGGTAATATGCGTTAAAGCCTGTGTAATTGCAGACTATCATTGTATTAATACAATCAGAACTAGTGCATTATAATGAAAGGAACATTGTCTAATCTAGTTAATTCAGTGGGGCCGTTCAGTTGTTTGCAAAGACCGCTTCTGCTTCTGATGGATGCTACGTGCACCCAGTGCGATGGAATGGCAAACAATCCGCATTGTTGTCTCAAAGACTGCCGTCCAATTATATCAGTTTTCTAAGGGCTGGTGCACGTTGGTGGAAAATTGCATTTGCTAAAGGAATTTCTACACACTACTAGAGAATTGTGTTAACTTTATAATGTATTTACATGAATAGATACATACATTCACGCCAACGGGATAGGCAGAGACTATCGATTGCCACCTGAAACGATTGTAACAAATCTCTCTTGCTTTACTCACACCCATTAACCTTCTCATACATGCTCTTCTGTTCATCACGCTACGTATTTAAATGTATGTAAAGGTACATTAATCACAGAGGTTCAAAATTTGCCTTAGATTGTAGATAAAAGACTAAACGGTGATCTATAGACTAAGTGTGAATATGTGCTATAAGTAGTTACCGATGATTCTAATCAATGCCATAACATCACTATGATTCTAAAAAGATATTATGTCTCTGACAATATTTTTATAGAAGTAATATGGACTTAGGTTGTTGTATACATGATTTGAGATAGCGTAACACGAGTAATAAAATATTATAAAATTTATGATATCCATACCAGGAAAAACAGAAGAGCATGTATGATAAGAATGTAAACGGGAGATAATTCTCAGCATCGTTCAAGCTGCCTATCAAGTCTCTACCTATCCCGTTAATAAAGTGAAGTCGTGAATACAAGTACACAGGTGTGAAATAACCCTTAGTCTACAGTGCATCTAAGCTTATGCTCAATGTTTTTCTTACCAAGACATCGTTGATAATGGTCTGTTTGATAAAGGGATAGTTCTGAATAGTAGATAGTTAAAAGCAAATTTCAGTTTTAATGAATTAGTTACCTAAGGAAAATAATGAAAAGTATATAAAAATATGAATCGTTCTAGGTGGCGATCGGTAGTCACTGCCTATTTACAATTGTTGGGACGTAAAGGCGTGTATATATACATACATACACATCACGCCTGATTCCCTGTATGAATGAAAATGCTCCAAATAGTTACAGTCTAACGTCTGGGGGTGTAATATAGGCTTTATAACTTATTTCCCATGCTTCGTATTAAGTCAAGTGTAGGTTTATCATTTAATCATTTTTGACTGGAAGATTGCCTTTCGTTTACTTTTACTATTATTTAATCCGCTCATAGTTTAATAAATCATCGTCTGTATTAATGAATGTCTGGTCTGTATTTATGTTATGTAATTATAATCAAGTCCTATGAATACCGTTATAAATAAAAATAAATAAGTACATAATACTGTATCATTATTTTGCAATGCAAAAGATACAAGACTGGGAATCGTTTAATGTAAACAGCCGTGTTTAACGGACCATGTGATATTGAAATATATTTTTATACGTATTCGGTGATATATGTATACTTCATTCGTAATTTCAATTATTTTATTTCGAAGTAGTCATAGGTATCTACTGAGCACTTTAGTGGTAACTTAAAACCCACTTGTTACCTGATGATAAATATCCATCGTGACAGATGGTAAATCCTATCGTATACAGTTATATACTCCGAAAATATGTATTAAGACACTTGAATTGCGATGAACTCATTGGCTATCACGCTTTAAGTATTAGCTACTTCACTTAAGACGTTAAGTTTTGACTATACCGGAAGGCTAAATGGTCGCGTGATGAATACATTAACTACGTATTGCCAAAAAAAGAAATTAACGCTAACAGACTTTCTCAATCAACCTTCTTGGTGTGGTCAAAGACAATTCGCAAGGCAGTGACCTCCGCGAACTTTGTTGACTCAACCGAAAGTGACTGGCCACTACTAACCTAATGCGGGATTAAAAAAAACACCCATACGAAAAAGGCGTAGGTTGGTTATAGAGTATGTCTGGTTTTTGTATTAGTACTAAATTGTACTCGTATGTTTTTAATGGATAATACAAAAGGTTTTTGAACTTTGCTGTTATTGGTGACAAAGACATGAGTTTAGGAATAGTTATTTACGATTATAAGCCAGTCTAGCATTCCTATATACCTGAAAAAAGTGATATCAGGATGATATTTACTGTTGGAATCGGGAACTCAACACAAAGTACGAGTAAAACCGTTAAAATACGGTTGGATTATCTTGAATTTATGGTCAATACTAAACTCTCACTTTGATAAACATAATCCGCAATTATTAAGCCATTGAGGAGCAATTTAACACTTAACTATAATTAAGACGGTAAAATAAATTTTACCGCTACTGCAAAATTTTACTTGGTACATTTTCGTTTGCTGTTGAGAGTATATTATGTATTCCATGTGATAATTCACTGCAGGTATGCAGTAGTTCTATGGCCACCTTGAACCCACGTGTTGACCAGATACTTAGCACTCAATGTGACAGGTGGTAAGGCATGTCGCCATTTACAGTTCGGGAAACAGGTAGGTTTTCTCACGATATTTTCCCTCACCGTAGTATTCGACACATTTCACAAATGTATTTTTATTACGAAAATGTACATAGGAATTCATTAACTTCATATAACTATGCTACAATCTGTTCGCTGAACAAAATGAGCATGTTAATGAGTACATATTTGCATTGCACTTCCTGAAATAACCAATCTTCACCCCAACGTGCTAAATATAACTAAGGGGCAATACCCTCAGACACTTAGATGTAAATAGAGTGTTGTAGACGAAGCATTAGTCATGGTCTTTGCGAAATATGTTACAGGTACATACATAGACATACACCCGTCCTTCAATCGCTTTATGGTCGGAGAGAACCCCAAATGTATCTTAGGAATCTTACGAAAACTCTTTGTATTTATTAGCTAATATAGGCTAACTATCTAAAATAGAATAGAATTAAAAAAAACATCTATTAATTTATGAACAGCTTACAAACGAAACATTGGTTAACACAGAGCATATTTAATGGGTTCTGGTTCATGTCATATATCCTGCTATATGTAAAATTATGATTTTTGATAGTCAAATTACTTGGTAGTATTGATCGTGACTCAACAAGTTTAACGCGTATGTGTCCTGAATGTTATATATACGGTGAAAGAAAACTTCGTGAGGAAACCACAATGTTCCCCGGACATATAATAGTGAGGGCGACAGCGATCTTTGTCACATTATGTATAACGTGAATAACACGTGGCGTCGACAGTAGGAGTAGAATTCCTATATCTTCTTCCGTAAGATAGACACGTGAACCTCTGACTATCCCAAAGGTCGTATGGTATTATATGTAAATATACAGTTGACGTTTACGGTTTCACGTGACGTCAGATGGGTTGTAATTGAATTGTGCGCTCGCTATGTGACGTTTATTATCTGGGGTATGCTCTTTGCCTCGCGATGACGTTGTAAATGCTTTATACGGTTAGGAATCCGCACTGAATGAAAGATAAGTTTCAAGTTTATGGACGTAAATAGAATCGCCTAGCCCGGTATAACGTCCGCTGTTAAGGCTACCAAACTAGCACCATAAATGTGACCAATAATATTATGTACTGAGGTTCTGTACACCCAAAAGGAATAGTTTGATTGACGTGCATTAGTTTGATATGTAAAATACGATTTGATACTTATAATTTGAGGCAACTACCGTGGAGAAATATATAAAGCCTATGCCTTAAATAAAACCTTTGTTTTAAGCACCTTTTTAGGGCATGTTAGGTCCTGACTATCTGGTGAAAAGTGATTGTAATGTACTCGTACAATACTCCGTAATATAGGAGATAGACACGCGAACTTGACTACCACTCAAGAGATAGTCAGATAGTAATAAAAAGTATGCTATAGTACTATCAGACCATCAAGATGTAACGTGTATTAAAATAATAGTAACTATAACAATAATCATATTTGTTATTATGTATTTAAATCACGCGGAACCCTATCGAGTGAAATTATGTTACGTAAACTCAATTCTACTATTACCCGTCTCTTATAATATTCAAATCTCACGAGATAGAAACAAAATTGTATCTTATTTCTGTAACATGTGTTCTTTTTGATATATATGTTTTATCAAATAATGAGGACTTTTTACGTATTTACACGTGTCGCCATTTACATACGGAGAAAATAAATTTATTACATGAGTGTTTCTTGAGAATAGGAGGTACTAGAATGTTGATTACTTCATTTTGTAATCATTCCAAATGTCCTTTTGGGAATATTACTAGACAGTTGTAATGACACTTTACCATCGCTTATCAGTCCCTTGCCCAATGACATCAAAAATACATATTATATCTACTCTGCTTAATTACCGCGAAAAATTGTTCACTAAAGTTAAAGAAAAGCTAAATGGTTTTTCCTAACACAAGATGATAGATAAGCAGAATTAATCCAATAGATAAGAACGGTGTACAGTCATGATGAAGAACATTTGTGGAATTTGCTAATGACTCTATATTATACACATGATAATGTGTGTGATTGTGCTGATATCAATACATCGCCTAATCGCATATCACCACGTCAGTAATATTACGTTTCACTAAATGTTTGTTTTGATCGCCTGTATCTGATATATGGATTGTCTCGTGTCACGTAATTGTTTTATAATAGCAATGTTTAGTAAAATAGCAGGATTCCACCTGCCTTCTTTCGTGTATACCTTCATGATAATATCATGTTAAATATGAAATACAGATAGTTCATCAAGTTCATGTACTGCAAATAACAATTACAAAACACAGGACTGAGACCGTGTAGTGACAGTTGCAGAAGATTGCAGCGCTGGTCATCCGCCAGTACCCAATAATAAAATAGTCAACCAATAATATGGGTGAACTAAAAGTTTATTTTATTTCGTCGAAAGACAAGCACACAGTCACTTATACTATATAGTCATATAAATACAATGCTGAATCTTAATGACGAAAGTAATTAAGGAGTTGTGATCTCCGAGGTTCTGTTCACCCCCTAAGGCAAAAAGGATCAGATTGCTCATTTTTCCTTACTCACTTGTAAAGACAGATTCGTATAGCATATGTTTATCGATTGTAACCTTATACTCGCATATAAAGTATTCCATAAATTTTTAATAATAGGATATATTGATATCTCCCCACCGTTATAGAGCCTTTAATCTGCATATCCACTCGTTACATATAGCGTTATAGGTACTCTTGATATCAATGTTATTATTTTCATGCGCTTTGAAGTGTTTGATATGTTTCTAAGCGATTTTATGCGACATAGTCTAATTTATGATCGATTACCGATGGATTTACTTTAACAATACGATTTTTTATCGTGTATGGTTTGATTCGATACTTAGACTTTACTAGATGAATATACATACATATGAGTATGTTTGCTTTTCTCTACTATGGTTTAAAAGTTCATTCGTGGTTATTAGTATTGCCATTCCAAAGTATTAGGTATCCCAGTTTTTCGGAGAATACGTATAAGTAGAAGATTTTACACATCAACATATTATATATGTTGGAATATATATATACTTACCATAGTAAAAAACTTAAAAAACCTTCTACTTATACGTATTAATAATCAGTGCTTGCAAATGCCAACTCGGCTCACTACCTGTCACATTGAGTACTGACTAACTGGTTAACACGTGGATTCGAGGTAGATACAGTTTACGCATTTGCGAAGGTAACTAGTTTTTACTAGTTACCTTCGCAAATGCGGAGATGGACACCTCAACCTCTGACTACCTCAAAAGTTATTTTTATACGTATTTTTCTGCATCATCAGCTCACGACAAGTGTTTTTTGTAAGCACACATCCAACATCCCAATGTTGAAACTGAAATTCATAAATAAATTCAACGAACTTATTCTTTATGTAATATATATTCGCAATGAAATTTTACTGAATTTCCAAATACTTACACCTACTTTTCTATCACTGTTTACTCAATATAGGTCAATGCGGAAGCCAGTTATATGCCAATCTGCACACAATTGGGCCTGTAAGAGATCAATTAACGTGATAAGCTCTCTATTGTGCAGTTTAATCATGAAGCCTGGTCGAAGAAGGAATCAATAGTAGTCTGGCCTGTCGCCAACGGAATCTAGTGTTATGATGGCGATAAAGCCTAATTTATTATTCAGGACCTATTTCGGTCTAGACTTCAACCTGAAATGGATAATAAGGATGGGAGTGAATAGGTATTGATGGATCAAATATTAAAGAATATATTCAGTCATACTCTCATTACGATAAATTATCATACATACATACACATCTTCTCCCTAACCTTCCCGTTTTACACTATTGTTAATTATATCATTCAATGTCACCACGAACATGATTCTTAGTGCCCGCATTTTGGTAACATAATATGTATATATACTCGTATATGAAAAGATAAATTATCCTTATTGTAAAAGCCACTTCATCAGTACACCAAAGTTACTGTTTACGAGTAAGTAAAACCAGAGGGACCGAGTTCTATTCGGTAAGATTAATATACAAAGAGAAATTGATAAAATAATTGCTTATAATTTTTTAAAGTACTGGGACCCAAGTGCATTAATCCTTTTTGCAAAATCGTAGTTCAATATCACTTCACACCATTACTGAAGTGATATTGACCTACGACTTTGCTAAAATGCATTTAAAAGACTTGGCCACATATTTTGACGTTGACTTGTGTATCTGTCATCAGTGAATCAAACTAACTACCGGTAAATTACCGGTATTTAAGTATAGTTTAAATACCGATGTTGTACGTCCCTATTTATTCCAGTTTCGTATCGTTTGTGCCAATTAAAACAGGCAGCTAGTTGACAGTGTCTCATAAGTTATTTTGTGACGTTACAGTTTACCGCTAATGAATTTTCTCGATGAAAATAGCCTTCGTTGTTGACTTAATTTTAACTTGATTGATAAAGCTTATTAATCCAGTATCAATTGTATAATCAAAGTGAAATAATTCTGTATAAAGGGTTTGTTAGTCCATCACATATTCTTTGATGTAAGTTCCATACATGTCACGCCGTTTCCTTACAAAGGAGTAGACGGAGATCACGCATCCTCAATTTTCCCCCGATCCCGGAAAATCACTTATTTAAATGTTTACTATACACCTCATACACACTCGGCAGTGATAGGTACTTCTAAACTGACTAGTTTTCAATAGTTATATCGCCTTTTTAATTGTTACAAGTCTCGTGTATGATCCACTCACCTAAGACTAGCTCGGAATAAAATGTTCAAAGAAATAAATAATTTATCGGTGTTACCACAAAAAGCGAATCACCCAGTCCCAGACTAGCACAGGAAAAGACATAAAAAAATAATTTGTCTGTGTTGCCACAAGAAGCTTAGTGTTACCCGCATTTCGAGACAGCATTAAAAATGATAACAAATTATGTCGACAGTGCGTAAGAATGGCGCATTTATTATTTCTAAGACACCTTGTCAGGGAGCGTGCTGTCGTATGACCTGTCGAGATGGGTTTTGTTAAAAAGGTGGAAAACAAACAAAAGTATAGTAAGAGTTTTGTGACACGTGGTTTAAAGGCAGAAACAAAACACTTGCGCTGCTTAATATTTAGGAAAGTTACATAGATAACTTAAACAAACTTCGATATTGATAATAATATTATTTCATTTCTTGATGCAGTGAAAAGTCGCTGCTTCACTATACGATAGTTTACATTTATATACTTAAGTTCAGTACATAGAGTTATAGAGGAATATGGAATGTTAGTGACAGACAGATTGTTATTGAGTTGAGAATAGAAAGAGCATAGAAAGTTGAGTATAGAAAGTATTCAAATATACAGCTAAAGGTATGTATTACAGCTAGCACAATATATTTGATGTGTCAACGTGTGAAGAAAAAGAGATCCCATTTACCCCTAGTCCCTTAGTCGCCTCCTACGACATTACGGGTAAAACGGAAGCTAGTTTGCATTCTTTTTACGTCCTAATCCCTTAAACTTGATTCGTCTTATGTAATGAATAATGAAGGAAGTAATAAAAAATACATGTGAATACAAAGAGTAATTTGTATATGGGTTTCTTAGAATGGCAAATTCCTAAATTGCCTAATTCACTTTACGCTACATTGTATTTTGTCAATAACAAAATGTGACAATGTTTTGTCTAGTTATTCGGAAACCATTACGTAAGAATGATTATTGAAAATTATACTAGTTAAATATATATTTATATAAATAAATACCACGTATTTTTGATAGTTACTTACTAATTCCCAGTGTACAATTCTTGCCACTTTTCTACTTCTATTAACATCAAGGAAATTTGCCTTTGCCTGTACTTCACTCTTTACCCGATTATAAGAACAATATCTTAAACGTTCACACGTAAAACCTACGTGGCTTAATCCTGTTTTCCCGAATAAATATCTCGCATTATTTTGTCCTTTTACGACCACGTAAATGTATATAAATTTATCTCTAAGACATTGTCTTTGTAGAAAGGAAGGGTTCGTACTGTCAAGCTCACAAAGCTGCTGTGTATCCCAGGCTTTAGAGGCAGTTTTGTTTTGTATTATCTTGAAGTAAAGACTTTATATCTAAAGTTTTCTCTACTTACCACTAACTTGAACAATTCAAAATTATTGGTTTTTGGATGGAATGTTTTAAATTCAAAATAATATATACAGGGGAAAAGTGTATTTATGCGTTTTAGCACAAACGCAGTTCAATATGAGATCAGTAATAGTAGATGAACAAAAGTGTCAAATTGCGCCATCGAAATCGATAAAAGTGTCAAATTACGCTTAAAACATGGTGAATTTTGTCACTTTTGCTAATCCACTACCAACTTCACACTATTACTGATCTGACATTGAAATGATAATTTGCAAAAAGCATTACTGGACTAAGACTAAGACCCCTGAATAGCCTCTTACGACCTTTCATACGTAAAACATAAAATACATAAACGTAAACTACCATTAACTATTCCGTATGTAACCACCAGTGTCCATCTTCGAAACTACATAGTTAGTGATTCTATGGCTACCTCGAACCACATGTTAACTAGATAGTCGGCACTTAACGTGACACTAGGTTAACCGTGTCGCCATTTACAAGCACTGAATGGTACCCATTCCTTGGAATAGGTAGGTTTCCTCACGATGTTTTCCTTTACTTTAAACGTGTTGCATTTAGATAAATCATTGAAGCTTCCTTTTAAGCGGTTGTAGTTACATTTTATTAAATAGGGAAATACTTCAGGCATGATGTTTCTAAGCAAACTTTTTCGCCTGTTCTAACAATAATATATATTTATATACTCATTCCTTACTGTCACTTTCGAGGTAAAAAGAACCTAAAGAGGCACCTATTTTAATAATGAGATCGTGATGCTATTTCTTTTAACTCTTAGATTGTTGCAAGCTGGAAAGAGAGGCAGCTAGTTCACGTTTAATTCACGATGTATGACGTGTTTAGCACTAGAAATACTTTAAACTTATAATTCGGTATAATAACCATCTATATTCCAGTTACTAACTAACCAACTAACTATGTAGTGTATTCGGCACAATACATTTAATATAATTCGGTTATCGTCAATGAATAGTCAAAACAAAGCTTTTTGTGACGCATTCAGGAAACTTGAACTACTTCTGGGCAAACGCATCCCATATTCCATGAATATGTTAAATGGGACAAAGGGAAGCGCGGGAAAGATGCCAAATGGGCTACAGGCAGAACCTTACCGAATTACGTGTCAACGCTATAAATAATTTAATGTAAACGAACTGGTGCGGGGACGTCAAAACAATGAATATAGGATAACGTACATTCATATACTGATGTGACGTTAAAAGAATAAGAACACTATCTGCGATCTGAGTACTATATACTATATTGGAGGTGTAAATGTAGATTGGAAGATGGGCTGGAAACCTCTAACTTATATGAAAAATAAAGTTCAATCATTACTCAGACAGTAGTACAGGTAGCATAAATATGCACACATACATACGCTTCACGATTTGTGCAGGCACACTCCCTTTTTAATATGGCGTGGTAATCAGAGGCTTGATTTCCCATCTTCGAAATGCCTGAGGCAATATATTGTAAATATGTCCATCCTGAGCGAATATAAGTTTTCTTCTTTCTATTTTTTGTGTAGAAAAGTAGTGTATTCTAACCACGCTGGAATTGTTTTTAAAATGAATTGAATCTACAAAGCCGTCTCCGGTCAATCTATTTATCGAAGGTCCGAAGCTTTTCTATCTTCAGTAGACTATATAGGCAGTTTGGTACCCAATCTAATTTATGTTCAGAAGGAGCGCTTTATTGGAAAACCTAAGAGGAATTTTCATAATATTATATTCTTCATCTGCGTTGTTCACAAAGAATGTCACTATCATTAATATAAGATTCTAACCCAGACCACTATTGATACATACATACACATCACGCCTGATTCGCTGTAGAGGGGTAGGCACAGATTACGAAACCCTATTTATCCCTATCCTGACAGATCACTTTCGCTTCATTGACACTGATACATCTTCTCATACGCAATCGGCGGTTATAGGTACTCCTAACGTCACCTTTATTCAATATAGCGTCTATCTAACTGTTTTATGTCTTATTGGGTCGGCCCCAACGTAAAACTGCCCTTCCAATTTACTCTCATATGTTCTTTTTGTCAATCTGCAATCATTCATCCACATAACATGTCATGTCCACTATTGATAAGTTACTAAGTAGTTTTAATTCAAACATTGTGATATACACAAAATGTATTTAAGGTAAGTAAGAGTATAACACAATGTTGAGTACGCATTGGAAATTAGTATGCGCGTAATTTATGCGTATCTTTCTAAAAAAGGTGTAATGTTTAGTTAAAATATACTATCATGTATTTATCAAGCAATCAATCATTTTACTCAAATTAATCAATTATTATCGCCGCGCTATTACATACATCATTATAATTTACATATTTCACGATGATAAAACTATCTATCCATTGATAGAATTTTCCAAATTTTTCTCTCATATCTTATTTACTGATACGGAATTGTAGTTATGTTAAGTCATCAGCTGCTATTTTCCTACAGATTGTCATAAGAGGTTATTTAGAGTACCTTTGCGTAATTTTGTACGTAATAATAATACATAATAAATGTAGTTTTTCAACTTAAGCTTTCCCTTAATATAGACTATGAGTGACAGCTAGGTAAGGCTAGGTAAGGTAGGCACAGAATTAAGACTCCCCTCTATAGTTTGTCCTAGTTATAGCATTCGTATATTTACCTAATTAAGCCAATTAAGAATTATTTAGTGTCATGAGTAGTAAATTTAATGAATGAATGTAAGTTTTACGAAACAAAGGCAAAAGACAAACACGTTCACGACCATTAACCCTTGCGGGGTAGAGGTTCAGGTGTCTATCACCGCAATTGCGAAGGTAGTAATTCTATCGCCACCTCGAACTAGTGTTGTAAAGAACTCGAGTCTTTTAGTCTTATTCGATAGACTCGACTCAATTTTCTAAGACTCAGTGAACTAACTGAACTCGGAGTCTTGAGTCGAGCCGAGTCTGAGTCCTATCATGAAGACTCGAGCGCCATTATTGAACTCGAAACCTTAAATAGAACTCGAGTGACTCGAGTCTTATAAAGAGCTTGAGTCTTAAAAGAGCTCGAGTCTTAAAAGAGCTCGAGTCTTAAAAGAGCTCGAGTCTTCTTCAAACTGGTCTTCGAAATGCTGACAGTGATTTATTTAGAATAAATGTCTATACTTATATAATAAAGCTGAAAAGTTTATTTGTTTGGTAGAACGCGCTAATCTCAGGAATTTGCATAATTATTGGCTGCTTTAAAAAGAATGACTCAAAGCGGAAAAGAACTCGAGCGCGACTCGGCGCGTAAAAAGGACTCGAGCGCTAAAGAAGACTCGAGTCTCGAGTCTCGCGTTCAAGAGCTCATATAGACTTGAGTTCTTTATTCTTAAGAGTCTTATTGTTATGAGTCGAGTCGTGTAATGCAGAGTCGAGCTCTAAATTTAGGACTCAAAGACTCGAGTTCTTTACAACACTACCTCGAACCCACGTGTTGACCAGATAGTTAGTACTCAATGTGACAGGTGGTAAGCCATGTCGCCATTTACAAGCACTAACTAGTGTTCGGGGAACAGGTGGATTTCCTCACGATGTTTCCCTCACCGTAGTATTTGATGAATGTAAGTTTTCTTCTTACAAATATATGTATTAGTCATCTCTAGTACAGTCTGATAGGTAGCTAGTTCAGTATTTGAAATCCTAGACTCGCAGTGTCATTTCATACATAATTCAGCTCTATTGTTAATTCATAAATATTGATTAGTCACTGGTGTAGCGAGGTCGTCCTTGTCACCTTTTCACTGAAAATACTGAATAACATACGTACGTACTTAGATGACACGTTAGTACGAATGAGGATAGACAGACAAACAGAGCTGTATTACCACATTAATACGGATGTATGGAAAAATATTAAAATGTACGCGGTTTGTTTGAAACTTATCTTTTGATTCTCATTTATCTTACTTAATTGTCCTAAAAGTGACTCGAATATTGTGTTTCTAAATATTTCCATCTGTAAAGTATTGACGGACATAATTACATAAGTACAAAAAAATCTATAATTATGCTAAATTAGACTTTTTATACTTCAATTAATTCCTATACTACCGCATGATTTTAAACAGCATATTACGTACAATAATCCTAAACCTAAGACCCAATCTAGGCACCCAATTTGCCTCCCAAGTATCGAACCCGGGACGTGACAACATAAAACCCAGAATCTGATTAGGTAGGCCCAGAGCCAATACGGTCACGATGAATAAGTAACGAGTGGCCTGGTGGTTTTGTGTAATAAAAACTCAACTTACAAGCCAAGGGTTATAGGGACGTGGTTTTTCACATATTGGGCAGGGCATACAAGATTTGAGAATATTATGTAGTGTGTTCAACACTTATACTTCAGTGCTTTGGCTTCTTTAGATGTGAATAAGAATAAATACATACATACACATACATTGATACAGAGTCAAGCCCCAAAGAAATGAGCTACGTCGAATTATATGTAAATACATACATACACATCACGCCTGATTCCCTGTAGAGGTGGAGGCAGAGATCACGGATCCCCATTTGTCCCGATCCTTACAGACCACTTTCGGTTCATTGACATTCATACACATCTTTTCATACACACTCGGCGGTTATAGGTACTCCTAACGTCACCCTTTTTCAATACAAGATTGAGAATATTATGTAGTATTATAACATGTGTACTTCGACCCCTTTGGATGTGAATAAGAATAAATACATACTCGTACATACATTGATACAGAGTTAAGCCCCAAATAACTGAGCTACGTCGACTTATATGTAAATATATCATTAAAGTAAAAAGTGAACTAAATGTTACTAACTTACGTTACAAATTTAAACATACATACACATCACGCCTGTTTCCTGTAGAGGGATAGGTAGAGATCATGGATCCCTATCTGTTCCGATCCTGACAAACTACTTTCGCTTCATTGACACTCATACAACTCATACTCATTCGGCGGTTATAGGTACTTCTAACGACTAATAATTCGATTCTCAGTTTTGTCCTTGATGTCAAATTTAATCGATTTGTTTTACATGCAAGCGTAGTGTAATGGATTAGAAAACGTATGTAGGTACATAAAGAAATTATGTAATGAAGTAATGAAACAGGTACATACATCATGAATATATATTTGCCCGGTAGAAGTTTGATTTACTATAGGTATAGACATTTTTCTTTTATCATATAATTAAAATAATCCTAATATAATTAAAATAAAATAAATAAATAAATCCTGTCCTGAGGCAATGTGGGACGTAAAACAAATGCTAACTAGGTGCCGTTCTTCCCGGCATGTCGTAGGAAGGGACAAAGGGTAAATAGTATCTATTAGGCTATAGGCTAGCAATCTGTCACCGATGTTCCATTATGACATCGCAACCCCAAATGTCATGGTACAAACTAACCCAGGAGATATCATATCTGCGAGGTTCTGTCCACTCCGAAGGGATTAAGTGATGTGCATGTATGTATATGTAGATGATTTTAATGTATCACGGCTATTATCTAAGGAGAAATGACAGGTCATTGAAAACTTAAAATCCCTTGCAATTAGTGTCATTCGCAACACGCACAAACCACTGACTGCCTTTAACTTGATTCGTATCTTATATAAAGAAGAAAGACGTCTAGTATCCTCTTTGATATGTCCCTGAGAAGAACGGGAATATATCAAAAGCCTTAGTCGCCAATAAGGGTTACCACATGGGGAGACAAACACTTAAGATAAAATAAACACTTAACGCTTGTACTTTTAATATAAAATTGTGTATTTATATTACGTACTTACATACCACGCTTGTTTCCTTTTAAAAGGATGGCTAGAGATTATTTACCATATATATCTTTCATTTATTCTGATACTAGGGACCCGCTCCAGCTTCGCACGGGTATAAAATATATAGCCTACTCCACTATTTAATGGATGTTATTATACATATAAACCTTTCTCATAAATCATTTTATCTATTAAAAAAACCGCATCAAAATCCGTTGCGTAGTTTCAAAGATTTAAGCATACAAAGGGACATAGGGACAGAGAAAGCGACTGTTTTATACTATGTAATGATAAAATACTAATGAATAATATATTTTCTTTTCAGGTAAGTGTCTATCTCAGTATTGTAAGTACTTCTCCCTTTATAGGTAATGTACACTAGGTTAATAGTTCGTATTTAATATTGCTACTTACTAGACTTTTTTAATTTATTAACATTAGTGCAACTGCAGTTCTGATACTCCTTGCTGTAGAGTTTTTCATCGAATCGTGAAAGGTTCATTCACTTATATATCAATCATTGTTTTAAATGATACTCATTGCTAGAACCTTATTTATCTCTTTAATTTATTTTAATCATTGTCATATGGGTCGTAATAGTATGAATTTGGATTAACGATAACATGGTGTTAACCCAAAAACCCAATCTTACGTTAATAGAATATAAAGTATATGAACATTGAAATACCTTTTTAACTCTTCATAATAAAGGTTCTTTGTTGCTTCTTACGACATTTTAAGCTGAAAGGCAGCTGATTCTTTACTATTCAAGTACCAGACTAAGCAATTATTGACATAATTATGTTGTAATAATCAAAAAGTAAAATATTCAATTGGTTTTATTATATTAGTATTGCTGTTTTGCAATCATTATTCAAAATACGTAGGTTTTCGTAAATGATAGGAACAAAACACTGATTAATTTTGTTTATTCCTCTATTTAAAATACATCATAGTCTTTTATTATTTACAATATTTATACATAATATGATATAATTTTGTATTTACAAAGGAACTGATTGTTCTGAAAAATGCAAACAGAAAAACTGTAATAATTACATTTGATTGTACCTTAAACAGTGCTCTTGTAACAGAGTGAAGAGATTTCAAGGTTTCCTTTTTTATATTTACTCTATCAAATGATTTGTTAGGACAATAGGTGAGGGGATATACGTAAAACGACTTTGTTAAGTAACAATAAGGTCTGCATGCTTAGAAACAGTTTTGACACCATGTTAAGCGTATGACGTCAATGGTCTTTCAGAAATAATGTTATGTCTCGTTAGGTGGCGTATTGACATGGTAATAGTGAAACATAAGAAAGCGTGTGATTAAATGTACGTCCTTTAATCTCGTTTGGTGTAAACAGACCTTGAAGGCATAAAATCTCTTTGGTAACTTTTAGCATTCGTCTAGAAATTGACTAGACTATGTGTCAAAGGATCATATTATCATACTGACACCTACACATATTAAATGTTTCCTACAAGTGCTAATTTGATATGTGAATGAAATACTTGCATTTCTTCCTGGCATGGAGGCGACCACGGTTCTATGTATACTATTTATTGGGCGATGGGATAACAACTTGTCATCAATGTTTCATATCAATGTCATCATAATTATGTTACAAGTACTCAAGATGATATATCTCTGCAGTTCTGATCATATCTAAAGGAAAACTTTTTTTTTATAAATGGTCTTATGAACATCTGTCTTATGTCTTATAAAGATTGCGAAACTGTAGTATTATACTATTGTTACTTTATGTAATAACTCAACTAAATAAAATGCTACGCTATATTGGATATTAATAAATAGAGATTTGTCAGGATTGTTAAAAGCTATATAGTCTCTTATTTATGGTAGAGTTGTGAATACTACAGTTCCTACATACCGGTAACATTCTAGATTATATGCACCCGCATGTATGTATATAGATAACTAGTGTAAACATTGAAATAACTGTTTAGCCAATGTCACTTGAACAATATAATAATCATGCATGTTTGCATTCGCAAAGGTTCAATTGTAAAAACAGTACGGTTCATTTCGCCGTATTCATTCGCGCCATTGTTTGGCGGACATGTTTGCGAAAAACAAAAGACGTTCGACGTGGACGCCTGAAAAATGCACGTCAATTGTTTTTGCGCATGGTTTGGCGCGTGTCCCACATTTTTCTTCATTACTATGTTACTACGTACACATTACGCACATTTCCCTTTTCTTACAGAGGGGTTGGCAGAGATCACGGATGTATATCGGTTCCGTTCCGTACAAGCTACTTTCGGTTTATTGAAATTCATACACCTCCTCATACACACTCGGCAGTTATAACTAATTAATATTTTTTTTATGTAATTTAGGGTTATACGTGTTTACAATTTAGTCCCGTGTTAGAAGTTTTGTTTATATCTTAGGTGGAATTCAAGGGTAACCATAATACTTATAGTAAGTACACTGCATCTATGATAAGGTTACGAAAATATGTCATGTACGATTAATGAACATACTCGTACATACATGTTCATACATACATACATGTTCATTCATTCATACAGTTTCATACAAGACAAAAAGATAGTGAGTGGTCTTCCCGCGACCACGGCCTATGCAACTGGGTCGAAACGTCAGTTGAAATAAAGGTAATCAAATATATAGTAATATATCGTGAACGACCCGGTCTAATATATTAAATAAAATGAGTATAAATCACGAGTGAATAAAAATAACTAGGTTCATACATGCTAGCAATATCCGAGACATAACATCTCCTTGTCACCTTTAGCATTTCAATTGCGGTTGTGACGTCATAAACATGACTGTGAAGGTACTAGGTAGACTTTACTATATTTTCAAAATTTGACTTTCTATTTTCTTCAAATTTAGTACTCAAGTGTTATGTCTAGGCAAAAGTATTTATTCTCTTGAGACAAGTAGGTAAAGTATTTGATTTAGACACTTAAATTAAAAAGTAAAATATTTAGACATCTCTTACTATTCTTGGAACCAGACAGATGATTACATACATATACATTTACGTCCTTTAATCCCTTTTGCGGTGGACAGAACCTTGACGACATGAAATTCTCCTTGGTCACTTAGCATAATATCAGGTTGCGGTGTCATAATGGAGCACTGGTTACAAGTTGCTAGCCCATCGCCCAATAGATTCTATTTACCCCCTAGTCCCTTAGTTGCCTCCTACGATATACCGGGAAGAACAACAGCTAGTTAGCATTCTTTGTACGTCCCAGATAGCTCGGAACAGATGATTGCATTATTCAAATCCCGTGTCCGCACGGACCTGTTATTTCCTTATCATGTATTTTAACACTAGTTGAGACTGTCCTTGTTGTATTGACTGAGGGAATTAGCATACATACAAACGTATATTCACGTCCTTCTCATTCTTTGGAGTGGACAGAACTTCGGAGACATTGTTTTGGATATATTTTTACTATCATGGTATGAATATGGAATATAATTTAAAGATTTCAGATTTCTTTGACGACCTCCGTGGCGCGATCGGTTAGCCGCCGGAACGCTAATAGTGAGGTCCCGGGTTCGATTCCCGGTGGAGGCAGAGTTAAGAACTACGCTTTTCTACTGCTTTCCAGTGTGGTCGTTGATTATATATGCTATATACAGGGTGAAATTTTCATCACTGGCAAAACTTCAAGGGTAGATTATATGATCAAAATTATGCGGCCTGGCGTAATTACTTTAGTACCCTCCAGTACAAAAATATGGAGAAAAGCCTCCTCAAAGTTTGGGAGCCAATTCAGAATACATGGACTCCCTACATTATTTCATTCATAAGTTCTCATCCAATTAAACATCTTTCAACACCCAAAACAAAAAACTATCAACAACAAAACTAACAACTATCAACAACAAAATATCCAAGTAAAAATCTAAAATTTTTTTACTAAACTCTATTTCTGTTGTACCCAATGCCGTTCAAGGGTTTGAAGAAAAGTCGTCATTAATCATCACTACGGCTTACCTGCTGTTTAATACACAAAAACATAAAAATTGGTTGAACATTACATGCCACCAATGAAAATTATCAAAACACATCGATTTCATCACACATACATTGTACATGATGCAAAAAACAATTCCATTTCACTAGTTCTTCAATCTTTGTTCATTTTAATCCATATCGATAGTTATTATAACTAATAACAAATAATTTCATAACTTTTTATCGTTTTATCGTTCGTTCGTTGAAATTTTCGACATATACATAAACAATTGAACATAGAGTAATTTTTTTACTTTTTAATTTAATGGCCTTGTTACATGTCTTAAAAAGTACATGATATTATTAGTGATAAAATAGTACATAAGTAAAATAAACAATTTTATTATTCTTGATTTACTTTTCATTGTTTATTCTTCATCTCATGTATATTTGTTAATTTTCTCATACAAAATATTTGAATATTTATGCTCGTAGTAAGTCGAAAGTATGAAATGTAATACACTTCAGCCTGGCTGTATGACGCGAACTTTACTTTTTCTTTACTTTATCTGTGGCTAATTTATTTATTTGACTATGTTTGTCGTCATTTTAACAATGCTATGGAAAAACATAATTTTGTCTTGTCCATCTGTTTGTTTCTTAAGATTTGGCTGTATGGCTTATGCAGTTTGTGTGTAAATAAAAAAAACACAATGCTATGGCGGTTAAAAGTATTTTTGTTTGTTTGTCGTCTGAATTTATAATTTTATGTTAAATTGCTATTTCATAGTACAATAATCGTGGATGATGTTTATTAATGATGTGAAAGTAAAACATGGTTTAGTTATATGAATGAAAATTCATACTTTAGTGGAAATGAAATTAATTATTGAAGTGGTTTCGAGGTTATAATTATCGAAATAAAACAGAAATTTGGAATCAAATGTATTAAAGAACTTATCAAAGTGTAAACTAAAGGGAGATTAATTAGTAACCAGCATTGAGTAATGATGCGATAAAGTTAAGTACAATCCATAACCGGCTAATGTTCATGTTGTGTTATTGTGTGCAGTGATGATTATTTGGATTGAAAGAATAGTGCATAACATTGTCGGAATTAATGTTTAAAGGAAACCACTTGAGTATGTTCTATTGGCTTCCTGACCTGTGAAAAGACTGTCTCAATAATGAAAAAAGTTTCATTCAAGATGCTATCCTGGTCCACAAACGCAAGAGTACCATAGATAATTACATAGAATGTAAACTTACAATTTATGAATGAGCATGACCTTGGTAAGTAGTACGTTAATAGGGTACCCATATGTTATGAAAAATTTAAAATACAAATTGAAAAAAATTCCAAAAATTTCCTCCTCTTTTTAGTATGAAAATGGGTTCTATAGGTGCTACTAATAGCCAGGTTAAAATATTGCCAGTGATGAATCTGTCACCCTGTATGTATTTATCTATGCATAATATGTATATATTTCTTAAATTTACGTTGACTAGTACCCTTAACACAAGTCTTAAATCAACTTACCAAGGGGCTAGTTCAATTGGTGTAATAATGTCCAAATATTATTATTATTATTTCTAGCTCATCGCCTAATTAACTATTTACGCCTAGTCCCTTCAGCTATCTCTTAGGATCTTTGACATGCCAGGAAGAATGGCTATTAAGAGAGACAGGCTTCTAACTAGCGATCTTATTACGTCCCAGACTAGCATGGGCCAAAGAGGAAATTGAACTGTTACTCAGTAATGTAACGAATAGAGGTGTATGATGATACCAACTTTGTTATTTCGATTCAAGGTTTACTCTATCACGGCTGTCAGTGTGTGAGTCATGGTCAAAAAAAAGAGTTTTTTTTATTATTTTGTGTTGTTCCGGGATGGCTTCGATTGTTGGTTGTTGCAATGGTCAAATAGACAATAACGTAAATAAATAACTTAAATAACGTCAATTGTCAGATAGACGCTATATTGAAAAAGGTGACGTTAGGAGTACCTATAACCGCCGAGTGTGTATGAGAAGATTCATGAGTATAAATGAAGCGAAAGTTGTCTGTCAGGATCGAGACAAATGGGGATTTCTGCCTACCCCTGTACAGGGAATTAGGCGTGATTTGTATGTATGTATGTATGCATGCATTGGTCAAATGTGATAAGTTCACCTATAACTTTGTTATTTTCAAGGTAAATAAGGGGTTCAATATGTTATAGTTAAGTTACTTAAGTTGACAAAAATGTTTTGGTAGGTTCCACACGTAAAAACTTGCATATTCCATATACACCTTACATGGTCGTCGTTAATTTTATACCTTTTAAGGCTAGTTACCCTATTGAAGGACTTATTGAATTATTATTTATTGAATATTATTATTTATTGAAGTTTAATTTAACCAGTAAACTGTAGCCTGTATTATTTACAGTAGATGAATTATGAATATACCTAATATAAAACACGAATAATGTAAATAATAATCTAGATATGTATATGTGAAGTAACAAGATATGTAAAGTGTGATTGTCTTTTAATCATATCTTCATCTTTCAATATGATTCATACATACATACATATCACGCCTGATACCCTGTAGAGGGGTAGGCAGAGATCACGGATCACCATTTGTCCCGATCCTGACAGACCACTTTCGCTTCATTGACACTCAAACATACTCGGATTTATTATTTATGTCCTAAAAATTAAAGTACGTAGCAAAAATTCAGTATAGCATCAATAGTGTCGTCTCATATTATAATAACAGATCACATTGCCCCTCCAGCATACAGTTAATTATGTAATCTAATCGCGCAATTAAAACTGTCTCATCTAAATACGTGTAAAGGAACCTTTAATTGATGCATGACAAGCGACAGGACATTCCAAGCCTTATGGAAGCTGCATGCGAAAACTCAGTTCGCGTTTCGACGCCGTACAGAACGGACGTGTGTCACAATTTATAAAATTACGGTTACGTGTCTTATCACGAGTGTTTCATCAGCCGATAAAAGTAATACCGCAGTCATTGTCACGGCTTAGTGCTTTTTGAACGTGATTTTTTTCTATGTGCGAATGGAAAAGTGATTTCGTGATGACCTTGCCTCGCAGTTTTCGTCAGGTTTTTTGGTTAATGGAATTTCTGACCTGATTAGCCATAGTTGAATGAATGGTTTGTAGGTGACTAAATATAGCGGTTGTTATTTGCAAATGTTGTTTATTATGGTGTCTGGTAATTAAAAGCATTTAAACGACCTATTTTCCTCCAAATTCAAATAAAGGAAACCCGTTAATTTGTTTACATTTTGATCGTAGTTTGGTATACTTACAAATTAGGTGAATAGTTTTTAAAACAAAATAACATTAAAAAGTTAAAATTGTTCGATTATAGATACATAAAAAGTATTAACATATATTACACTTAATCTGCAAATTATAATATTAAACGATAGCATATAAAATTATAATAGAAATTCGCCGTGATGTAATCTTGAACTTAGACTTTTACCAAAGTTTTAATAACTTAAACTCAACTAAAAAAGCTAATACATAGTTAATCTGAACGGGTTAAGAAAACATAATCCTGCAGTAATAAATACACAGAATAATTGATACTTGTACATCTTACTACTCATATACTATGATCACAATTGACGTTGCTTTTTACCAAACGTAGTGTATGTAAACATTGGAATTTTTCTCACACGCACGCGAGAAGCCTCGAATCTATTATCTTTCGAAGGTTAAACTGATATTCCGGGTTCGATTTCTGGTACAGCATCACTATCACTAGATATATCGAGATTTGACTGCAATTAGCAAGATAAATTTGTCAGGATTAATCGAGGAAGCGATTGTTAGTCTCTGCATATTCCGTTAGGGAAGTACAAACGTGAATTATTATTATGTGTGACTGTAATAAGATGTTTTCTTAGCGACATTTCGTAGCAGATAGATTACAATGGTCTTTAATGTATGAATAGCAAAACCTAACACCAAATATTTATTTATATAATTATTCTCCCCAAAATACACGAAATGGCAATGTTCCATCATTATTTTTATTTTGCATTTATGTTATATTATTTTGAATATTATAAGTAATAGGGTGTATTTGGTACGTCATCGAAAGGTTCCCTGTTAAGGTGACGTACAGCGAAGTTAAAATAAATTATTAAAACTGTCCACATCTTTATAAAGGTCATACGCATACGTTACTTGTTATATATTCTATATTTACCTACCAATAATTATATACACTCGTACACTCACGTCCTTCAATCCGCTCTGGGGTTAAAAAACTAGAACACAGCATACACGGTCACCTTTGGTATAATAATTGGAGCCGAGATATCATTTATTTTGGAATGGAATATACCTCCTCCAGTAGATTCCATTGACCCCTAGTCTCTTAGTCACCTTCTACGAAATTGTAGTAAAAAATGTATTCTATCTTTTTCATATTTACGTAATATGACGACCTCCGTGGCGCGATCGGTTAGACACCTTAACACTAATTGTGGGGTCTCGGGTTCGATTCCCGGTGGTGGCAGAGTTAAGAACAACGCTTTTCTACTGCTTTCCAGTCTGATCGTTGATTATATGCTATATATGTATTTATCTATATATAATATGCATACATTTCTTAAATATACGTTGACTAGTACCCTTAACACAAGTCTTAAATGTACTTACCAAGGGGCTAGTTCAATTGGTGCAATCACGTCCAAATATTATTATTATGCTATATATTATTATAAATACATAAGCGTTTGAAATTACGTCGTACACGTCTTTGTAATGAATGGTAAATATACGTCATGCAACTTAAAAGCCAGTTGGCATTGATGTGTCCATAGTTGACATTGCTCTTTAAGCACTCTAATCAGTGATAATGATAACAAGTGTAGGCAATAACAACTCTATAGGATGATATTATTGCGAAATACAAACGTATGAAGTGAGGAAACATGCATTTTTCTAGGTATTCATAGTCAATATTGAGTATGTATGAGTGTCAATGAAGCGACAGTGGTTTGATTAGGGACATATGGGCCGTGATCTTTGTCTACCTCTACAGGGCAACGGACGTGATGTGATGTATGTAATAGTCAGTCTTTACATAGCTACTGATTATTTGGTTAAATTAACTCGGCAATAACTATCTAAAATAGACACGTGAACTTGTGGCCGTAAGAGAATGTTAGTTAAGTACATTCGTTTGTTTTGTTATTAGCTATTTACTTACTCTCGAGTGAAACTTACTTGAACGCTAAGAAAGTTCTTAGAGAAACTTGCGACAGTATTACAAACATATTGGAATAATATTACATTATTTATTGATTCTAATCCTCATAAATTTCAATGTCAATAGTGCCAATATCTCAACGGACGCTGTGAATAACAAATTAGAAAACTGATGCAAATCTATTAGCATTTATAACCGCCGAGTGTTATGCGGAGGTGTTTTGAATTAAGCGAGAGTGGTTTGCCAGGAACGGGATGAATGGATCGGTGATTTCTACTTACTTCTTTACAGGGAAATATACTTTCATCTATTAATATAAGCTAAACCTACTGTAAAGGGAAAAGGGTTGTTAATCTCATTGATTAACTAATCTATAGGAACGTAAGTAAACTGAACTTGGACGCATTAAAAACCCCTCAGTCACAGCTTTAAATTGAGTCTAGAGTGTTTTAGCAATACGTGAAGGGTTGGCAGGATATCTCCTATTAGGAAATGAAACTAGAGAATCCTAGCTAATATCATAGCAATGACAAAGAAATAATACGTAAATACGAGTTTCCCCAATCAATACAGTTTGGGTAAATCCCAATTTCTTTGTCCATTGCTTTTACTTACTGCTGATGGAATAAGAATTTATAGCTTAACCGCCAATGGTATATACTGAAGTGTATAGATGTCAGTAATAGGAGATGATTAATATACCTATAAGAGTAATGTCAATACGTCACTTTTGTTTCTATCTGGTGAAACGAATAAAACCATGTCTTAATATTCACTAGACTCGCATGTTTATGCATATACATAATATCTCTCAATGAAATAGGGATACAAACACAAATAAATAAAATAGTCTTTAATTCATGTTATTGATTTGTCGGCGTCTATAACATACATATATTGACGCCTCTACAACCCCAATGGCATAGGCAGCGACTATTCATTACCACCTGGAACGATCTTGTCAAATCCCTCTTACTTTACCCATTTACCTTCTCATACATGCTGTTCTGTTCTTCACACTACTGTTATTAATTTGGCGGTGACTACTAACTAGCTACTTGTTTCGTGTACTATATTCCAATTCAATATTAAAACAAAATTCCAAATCAAAATTAAAACAGAAAGAGCAAGAGACAAACAATGCCATTGTACGAGTGCAACATAATTTCAAATATTCAGCAGTCGGTGGCATGCCAAAAAAGCGGACTAAGTGCATTATACGACCCAACGGGGTGGCTACTTCACAATTACCCTAACTCGGGGTATAAAGCTTAATGGTCTGGGCTCGATTCCCGGCCGCAGCTACTGTCCTCTGTTGTTTGTGTTCTGCGATTATTTAAAGATAGTGTTAAAGTGAAATATACGAGTAGTTTAGTGAAAATTAAGGGAAGGTTGCGGTTTGAAAGGAAATGTAGTGACTGAGTTTTCAAAAAGCATGTTGTGATGATATGCGGATAAATGATAGTAGATTGACAAAAAGAACCACACACAACACACAAACCACCCACTAGGACCAATTTACCTTTATTCCGACCTTCCTAAATCATGCAGTTAAGAACGGAAGCTTTTTACCAATACATTGCAGACTATCACAGAGCATTCTACAGTTAAGTTAAACTCCATTCACAAGAGAATGCTCACAATAATTCGCATAAATCATAATGTAGCATTTCTTTAATTGTACAATCGCTGTCGGAATTTTCGCTCTACTTGCCTCTGTACTGACTAAGGCGTCAATGTCGTGTTATTCGATGAATTTAAATCGTATTCCATAATAGTTGTTCGTGAAATAGTATGTCATTGGCTACTGTATTATGTATTAGTTGCAATAGTATATATGTCCCGTTATGTTGAGTTTCCTTCTCGGCATGTAGTGACGAAAATAGTCTAGGTGGTTTGGGCACATGGAGCGGATGTCATGAAAGTAGTGTTACGAAAAGAATTTATAGAGCCAAAGTGCAAGGTACGTTTGGACGGGGCAGGCTGCGTACAGATCAAATTGGAAATATTTTTCTCAAGTCGGTTTATTGGAAATATTTTACGCAGCGAGTTTTATAGAAAAGCATGTATGAGAAGGTTAATGCATGTGACGGAAGCGTAAGAAATTTAACAGGATCGTTCCAGGTAGCGATCTATAGTCTCTGCCTATCTCTTTAGAGCCGTAGATGCGTGAATATGTATGTATTTATGTCCTCAGCATTTATAAGGATGTAAGGAGAAATAAAAGGAATGTATTTACTTGTATGGTAGTTGCTGTCAATCAAGTAAAGAAGTCCTTTATCTAAGATAAATAGACGTATTTATACAGCAGTAATATATTTCGAAATCTCCTTTCTTTCAAACGTGTTAAGTAATATGATATAAATCTTCATTATCTTTTTCCATGAATAGCTGATCAGCTGATCTAAGGAGTAGGTCTAGACTTAGTGTTCAAAGGAGTCTAGAATTATTCATCCCGGTGCCGCAGCCGAATACGAATTGCTGGATATTTCCAAATGGCAATATTTATGTGCATAATGTGCCTCTTGCACAGGGTTGCTATGTTTAACTTATTACACGTTGGCTTAACCCCGCAACGAAAGAGAACTGAATTAGTTTGGGATCTAAATGGGATACAACTATCTACCTTTCTTCCCAATATCACAAATTGAATGTTTTAGACACTAGAAGCTAGCAATAACCAGCCACCCGTAGCCACGTTGACACACCGGTACTCATTACAACACTAAAGTTAAGCAACACAGGGCGTGATTACTGGATGGGTGACCGCGCAGTGATCTCATGTGATAATTTTACCCTTTTATTCGATTTTTCTGGATAGGTATTCATTTCAGTATGTGTTAATGGCAGCTCAATGACTACCTGTCATGTTTTATTTATTTTAACTGGGTAGCAGAGAAACGAGAGATTATCCCGATAGTGTTAGTGAAAGAATATTTCATTAATTCCAACAGCATCCAACAGAATGGGATTGTCTCGGTGCTGACCCTACAAAGTCATAAATTGACATACATGTACATTCACGTCCTTTAATCCCTTTTTAAGTGTAAAAAAAATCATTTATACAATATCTCCTAGGTCACTCTTTAGCATGGGCTGCGATATCATTATGGAACATTGGTGATAGGTTCCTAGCCCATCGCCCAATAGATTTTATTTATCCCTAGCCTTTTAATCGCCTCCTACGACATGCAGGGAAGAACAGCAGCTACTTAACATTCTTTTTACGTCCCAGACTAGCACAGGTTACATCAAACGTCCTCTTGTCACCTCTTATAACATGTTAACAAGAGATCTAATAACATAGCCCGAGCTAGCTCGAAGCTCATCCTTATTTAATGCGTACTAAAACATTTTCGGCGTTTGTATTTGATTGAAGGTACTAGAGTATTCCCGATAAGTATGTCTTAAAGTTACCGGCGGTGTTACCCGCATCTTTACTTGATTGCCCCTCTGGAGTAAATGTTATTGCCTGCCTCCAAGAACCGATATTTCAACTTAAAACGTGGCTTATGAGGTCCGTTTTGAGGTAACATAGAACAGGGTGAATGATTGGTGGACTTGGGTGTTATTTACGAACACTATTCAGTGGTTGTAGAGTGTTGGTTGGGTTTTAGGGTTGTGCTGTTGATTGGCGATTTTTTGGTAATGTTGTGAGGTTACCTCTCGATGTTTTCCCTCACAGTTTAATTTATTTACCAATATTTCTAAATATCTTCCTGCATAACCATATAGTACAATTGGTCTTTTATTTTGTCTCTAACTTTCTTACTGCATAACCACAACACGATCGGTTTTTATTTCAAAGAAAGACAGTGTTTTAGAAAATAATCCTTTTGTTTCATAATGTTCTTGTGAACAATTGAAATCAACAACATTGTACTTAATATCTTCGAGTTGAGCTGTACTCTTTTTCTATGGTCGTTTATTTTAACAAGCGTAGCTCAGGGCGTCGGCAGGGCAATAGAATAATTTTATCTAGCTAACTTTATATACTAATACGTCACTCCCCCCTCAATAACAGTTCCTTATCTTTCCTTGAGCCTAGCAAATCATTATCAAATCGTTATAGGCACTTCTGATGTTCGACTTCTTCAGTATATCGCTAATTTCCCCCGATTGAACTACCTGAATGCTAATCGTAAGGTCCCGGGTTCGATTCAAATATACGTTGACTAGTAGTACCCTTAACACAAGTCTTAAATGTACTTAGCAAGAGACTAGTTTAATAGTGTAATAGTATCCTACAATATAAAAAAAATTTGAGCGTCATACATAATACGCGTAAGACCCCCTACGTATCATCTGCCTTCTATTTCACTGATCGCGGTATATCACTACATAGTATAAAACAAAGTCGCTTTTCCTGTCCCTATGTCCCTTTGTATGCTTAAATGTTTGAAACTACGCAACGGATTTTGATGCGGTTTTTCTTAATAGATAGAGTGATTCAAGAGGAAGATTTATATGTATAATAACATCCATTAAATAGTGGAGTAGGCTATATATTGTATACCCGTGCGAAGCCGGAGCGGGTCACTAATATTCGAGAAAATAAGAAAGTTAGTTCTCATCGATTCCTTATTTGATCTCAAAAATGATTTTTCTGTGATTTTAATCTATTTATGAGGTAGGTTCTGACGTCATTCTACCTATAGGTACGTAAACGAGTAGTTAGGTCCAAAGTTTTCGATGAAATGTGACCTAGTTCAGTGACGTAGTGTTTGCGTATGAACGAGTTATGACTACGTTAAACTGTGCTTTTATTGTTTTTGGCAAATGTAAATACAAACACATGATGTGACTACAACCTATAACCGCCGAATATGTATGAGGTGTATGGATTTGTCAATGAATATGGTTTGTCAGGATCGGGAAATATCGCGATCTATGATCTCTGCCTACCCCTGTAAGGAAACCGGACGTACTACTCATTTATCTGTGGCATTGTGGATGTCATATATTTCGTAGTCCCGTGATCACGTGTTATCAATGGTAACTAGCTGCACTTCTTCCCTACATTTCGTAGGAGACGACTAAGGGACTAGGTGTGAATGGAATCTACTGGGTGATGGGCTAGCAACCTGTCATCAATGTCCATATGACACCACAACCTATTGAGGTTGTATTTAATGCTAAAAGTGACGCGATGTTTTAATGTCTCCGAGGTTCTTTCCACCTCGAAAGGCAGAAAAGGACTAGAATGTATATTACGACACCTAACGGCGTACTTGTCCTAAACGCCATTTAGCAAACTTTACATGAGGAGGTTTAAAGTTGAAGTTGTCGTGAATAGCAAAAATATCCAATATTTTTTATATCACCTAGACGCCACAAAAGTCGTCATTTCGCTGTGAAACCAACGCCAATCAACACAAAAAAAAATATATTTCATCGAACTGTATATTTAACTCATTATCGACAAATAAGGTGTTTACGCCACGTGCGTCATTAGGTGTCGATATGTACGTTTATATCTTGAACTTATATTCCTTAATCCGTATCCTCAACTCTACCCGCAGACGTCCAACTTAAAACAACTCGACAGATCTAGCCAGCACCACCCATTGATCCGGTTAAGAGCATCTAAACACTGCGCGCACCAGCTGAGCACCGTCGTTATATATTTATGGGAGATTTATGACGTGGCCCCGAAGAAGCGCCTCAAATATTCATGAACCCGTCGCAGCCGATGCTGCCCGCAGATGTGGTAAAAACTACGTACACATTCACGTCCTTTAATCCCTTTCGGGGTAGACAGAACCTCGGGACTAAATCTGCAAGGGCACTTTTTAGCATGAATGTTAGAGTGGTGGGAACAGGTTGGTTCATGGTCCAATAGATTCCACGTTCCTTCAAATAGCTGCAACTAAAATATTAATTGATATTTGTAACAAGACATGAACAATACAGTATCTTGAAAGTTTTAAATAAGAACTTGTGTTAATTTAGTAGGGGATAGATTTTGGGACCTACCAAAATCAGTTTTCGTGTAAGTCGACCCCTAGGAAACTGATATCGATCACTTTGGGAGTCCCTGATCTAGATGATTATCTATATCACCAAAAAATACAGGTGGTGCACCATTTTCACGAAACAATTGCGTATCCTGAAGAAACGGCAGGTCAGGCATACAATGATATATACACATTACGACCGTTGCTCTACAAAGGGATATGCAGAGGATTAATTATAGTGTTATTAAAACTAAGAAATCAATAGTCACTGTAACCTTCGAAAGAGGTGACATAATAACTGATGAAATTTGACAGTCTCGCAGCTCAACTGACTTCACTCGATTACTGAAGCTCGATTGAACTACGATTTAGCAAAACGAATTAGTGGACTTGTACCCCTGATATTTTGTCAAGTAATTTTTTTAGACATCTCTTAGGAAATTCCAAAAAGAACAACATTTAGTACCATCTGAACTACCCTTTGACGTCATCTAGTGGACACTTGACCCAGGGTTTAAGAGCCGTGGTAAATTAACGCTTCTGAACTCATAAGCCTGTTTCACGAGGAAACGTTCGTCTGAGTGGTCTTTAACTAACAACGTGTAAAGTTTAAAAGCCTTAAGTGACGACTTTTCGGAATAGGCACAAAGTTAATGACCTATGTTAGGTATTTTGTGTTTAATGAAAGTGAATGATGTTTATTGAAAGGGTCAAACCGATCGATAGACCGACCGACCAACAACTTTAGATAAACTATAGATTAAAAAACCATATTCGGTTATAAAATAATATTGGAAAGAAGGCAACTAGTAAGCATTCTATATATACTCGTATATATATATAGTAGGGGAGTGTTATTATATACTTATTTCAGTAGGTTTTGCCCTAAATATATATTATAAAAAAACCTTGAACCGCTGGGTATGTCGGAACTGTATTGTTTAGTCTTAGGAACCAAATTACTGTTAGGATAAAAATGGCTTTTTCCGTACTTTTACAAAGAATAAAAGGTGAGTAACATGAACATATATTATGAATATAATAAGCTAGTATTTTGTATATAATGTATCTTAATTAAGTTATTATACAAACTTGCTAGGTCTTCAAATAAATACATTTCATTGTTTCATATCTTACTTAATAAAAACAAGCAACATATGTCACATAACGTTAGCACAGGGCTTGAAGTGAAAAGATTCCGTTGAAACCATCCGTTTATATTACTGTAGCCCAGACGGAGTTCTGTATGGGGAATTCACAAGAGCAGGCGACAACGTCTCGGAAAACGCATATAAAGTATGTAAATATGTTTGAAGAATGTTTTTCCTTGTCTGTACTAGTTTATCTTGAGGATATTTGGGTTTTGAATCCCTTATATATAACAACTTTGTACTAGACTAGAATATAGGTATATTTTAGGAACGTTTTTAGTCTTTCAGGTTTTTTCAGAATTCTATATATTAAGGTGTATGCTAAGAATAATAGTTTTAAGGCATATATTTTGTTCGGTTTTTACAGCCTTAACTGATATTGCTTGATAGTAAATTAAATAAAGTATATTGATATAGAAATGATTAATATGATAGTAAAGAACACGAAAAGACACTTTTATTTGAGGTGCTTAATGTGAACTGGACTGTAGAGGGATAGCCAGAGATCACGGATCCCCATTTGTTCCGATCCTGACACACTTTCGCTTCATTGACACACATACATCTTCTCATACACACTCGGCGGTTATAGGTACTCCTAACGTCACCTTTTTTCAATATAACTGGTGATGAGTAAATGTAAATTGGTGAGCTAGTGTAAAATGCTGTTTTACAGATTTTCTAAGTAAGTAAGTTGAAGTAGTAATGAGCTATGTATTTCACTGGTTGACTGTTACTACAATAGTAAGATAAGGTTTACGTGTTATGCACCGTTAGAATATTGTCGCTAACTTCTTATCCAGTTACTAAACGGTAAAATGTGACATTAGTTACAATTCAAGGTCATTTACTTACTAGTATATCTTTAAAAACGTATTGGTTAGGTATTGCCGGCCTAATAGGACATATGACAGTCAGATAGACGCTATATTTAAAAAGAGTGATGTTAGAAGTACCTAGGAACGCCAAATTGTCAATGAAACTGCAGTGGTTTGTCAGGATCGGAACAGATGGGGATACGTGATCTCTGCTTACCTCTCTATATACCTATACATACATACAGGTCATGCCAAATTTAATGTGTCCTTTTTGAAATGATCCATTCATGATGTCACCGAATTGAGGGGCTTTAACATCGAGGTTTATTATATTCAGAAGTTTGCGAATAGATGTTTGATATTCTTCAGTACGTTTAAGATCATTTTGAACCGACATTCATCGGATAGTCAACACCCAATGTGACTACTGGTCTGTGTCGCTTCGTACAGACGCTGACTATTGCCTATTTCAAATAGTTGTAACTATCCCTAGTGATAGAACGACATGATTTTAGAGCATATGTTAAAGCTAAATTTTCGATTTATTTATAGCACTCGTTATAAACTTATAAGTTATGACTGCGTAGCGTTAATTACTAGAATTGGGGTCAGTAGAACCTTGAAACACTGTTCTAGGTTAATGCATGCAGTCATTATAGGTAGTATTTTGATCATACGTCACCTTTCAATCGATAGTATTATGTTTGTAAAACAAAAGCCTCTAAGTATTTCTAAGACCATATTTCAAATATAAGGAGTTTCGGTGATATAGAATCTCTTTCGTTACTTTTAGTATTTAATATCAAACTTGAGTTGGCATAATGCAAGGATTCTTTTGCATTGTCTACTAGTAGTCGCTACATACGTCAAGCCGCGAAGAACGGCAGCTACTTATCATTTTATTTACGTACCAGACTGTGACTGTCCTAAAAGTGTCGTAAAAGTGTAGTTACACAGTGAATGTCACCAATTAACAAATTCCATTTCCTCTCGTAATTTCGTAATGAGCTATTTATTGGTCTGTTAGGTGGCGATCGGCTCTCTACCTATAAATTTCCTCCGCCCCAAGTGTCATGCCTAACTGTCACAGATTATAAGCTTAAGTGCGTTTCAGATAAATTTGCAAGTCCAATAGCCAATGCGTTTTCCCTTACGGTGTGGGAGTCGTTATTTATAGGGCTAGCAACCGATGTGCCAGGTTGTAAACCAGATGAGTTATAAGCCCTAACAATGCATTGTCATTGGGCTAGGAAACGCCTCTAGAAAGCTGGGTTTCACTTGCGGTGATTTTAATTGGATGCCTAGATATTAAGCGGATATTGACAGAGGCTGTAAATTTTCTCTGATCGATTTATTAAGGACATGAAAGACGTAAGTGCGTGTAATGTTCGAGTGTAAATTAGGAGGTGTATGATAATGAGGCGAAAATGGTTTGTCATGATCGAGACGAATAAGGATCCGTGATTGCGGCCTATTCCTCTATAGATAAACAGGCGTGATGTGTATGTACATATGTGAAAGATTTGGGAAGCGGTTACGTGAATGTTGTATTGATAAAGTATCGAGGTGACATTAGATGTAAAATTTGAATGGAAACTACATAAGTAAAAGTGAACAGGATGAAAACAAAAATTATAAAAAAAAGTTAAGCACACAAGAACAAGCTTAAGGATCATTATTTGTGCATTATAACTAGGATCACCATTATATGACAAAATATTTAGCCTGTAATATTCGTACACTTTATTCAACCTCATATCTCTTTATACAAACTCATTTCCTGAATCCTGGATGGTGGTAATAGAAAAATCATCTCTACGTAAATACTTATACATGTGAATCCGTGACTATCCTTTTGTTTGTTTAATTATCTCAAAAACTGCAATATTCTCGTAGTACGAGCTAAGCGTAAACCAGTTTCTGATAAAAAAGAACTGTTAGTTGTACAGAAAATCAGAATTTAATTTGTTCTATAACCTTCGTTCACCTCACAGATTTGTATGGCCCAGCATTATGACAATTTCTCTTATATCAATCAAGTTTGGTCCGTAAGGAAGCCGGTTGGTTCCTGATCAACTTGCTTTCTTTGTGTAGGTATAGACGTGGTTTATGGCTGGGTAATAAGTAACTGAGTATGAAATATTGCCCGGTCTAACTAGCAGGTTTCTCTGTGTTGTATGAAACCTTATTTGACTCTGAGCAGCTGTGTTTCTGCTCGAAATGCCGCATGAAGTTTGATTTGTTTTTGACGACCTACATGGTGCGATCATTTCAAAAAAAATAGCAAAGGGGGTTGTTGAATTTAATAATGTAGTAGTTTTGGTTACGTAGGGGCCAGTACAATAAGACATATGACCGCCGAGTGTGTATGAGTGTTAATGAAGCAATCGGGACAGATGGGGATCCGTGAATTGTGCCTACCGCTCTACAGGGAATCAGATGTGATGTGTATGTATGTAGTTTTGGGGTACCTATCACATTAAAATTCGTAACAAGGCTCATTGTCGATATATACGAGTATGATGAATGAAAATATGTATATGAATGAGAATTGAGCGAAAAAGGTATCGATTTCACTGTGTTTACAAAATATTACAACCAACGTATACAAATATTAACCTCCTTATATGTAAGTACGGGTTGCATAGAAAGAATTTCGGAACATACTCAGTCCTTTTCAGCATTATCTTGTTCTATGCTGAACTAGGGCATAATTAGAAAGCTAACTATCTGTCTTTCTTCACCTGCTCTCTGTAGAGAATGACTAAGATTTGGTTATAAGTAAGTTACGTAAATCGCATACAGGAAAATTCAATCAACGCCTCTACGCTATAAAATTAACTAATCAAGCTTTGTGCATTCGTAGGTGGTTTGTCGTGGATAATTTAATTGGTACTTGCACATTGATTTATGTGAAATGAGTATGATGTGGGCACGAGTACATTAACAATTCTGATTTTATAGTTATTGACTGTACTGCAGTCTATAGTGTGTATAGTTTAGTATTTAAACACACTGAAATAATAGTCTCAACCAACACCAAACTTTTAGTGATTTTAGTGTTTTTTTAAGTGGTTTAATTATTTTAAATACTAAGAGGTAGATAAAGATTACGGGTCTCGATTTATCTCGATCTTAACGAACCACTTATTTTTCTTGACATACCTTTATTAATACCTCTGAACTTTGAGGTTTAGCTATCGACAATATAATACCAAGAATGAACTATTCATGTTACCTCCAGTCTCACAATCGCATCTTACAACAGCGGCAGAAAGGCAGCAGTATAAATCTAAAATAGAGTCAGATCTAAATATTGGTATGTTAGTACCCACACAGTACGTTCCATTGACCGACAGCCGTTTTCATTCAGCCAAATCAGTAGAGACGAGCGTGGGATGTAACGACCATTGCGATAAAGCTGGTAACTAGTGCCTACACATATAGTGACGCCCTAGTATCGCTTTTGGAGTGGACAGAATGTCGAAAGCAATATTTACTCGAGCTCTTGAGCATACCAACAGATAATATAAAATAAAAATGCAAATTTATAGGCATTGCGATATAATATAGTTCATATATTCGCTAGATTAAGTTAATCTCTAGTCCCTTAACCCATATTCCAGGAAACATACATACATACACCTGATTCCCTGTAGAACAGGCAGATATCACGGAACCCCATTTGTCCCGATCTTGACAGACCACTTTCGCTTCATTGACACTCATACATCTTCTCATAGACATTCGGCGGTTATAGGGACTTCTAACGTCACCCTTTTTCAATATGGCGTCATATGTCTTAATAATTTGATATTGCTAGATTTAGTTGATGCCTAGTCCCTTAGTCTATATTCCTATATATTATATTATAGTTTTTTTTTTTTTTACTCTACTAATTAAATCTTTATTTACAACATATTTAAATAAATTGAATACTTTAAACAAAATAAAACTAAATATGTACAAATTAAAACAAAAAAAAAACTTAAATCTAACAAACAGTAACAAGTAGTATATTATACGAGGGGAGGTCAATAAGTTCGCGGAATGGAGGGGTTGTAGGGGGTTTGTTGACTCGTCCAGGTATTAACTATTTCAGCACCTCATTAAAAGTATATATACCAAGTTTGAAACAAATCGGGTCATTAACTTTTTAGTTGTCTACCTGCAAACAAGTGAATCGGGAAGAAGTCAGCGAGTATGGAGAAAATTGAACACCGCGCGCGCCGTTATTAAGTTCCTCACCAAGCAAAGAAAATCCGCTCAGACGATTTTTCAAGAGCTGTTAACAGTTTACGCGAACTCTGCCCCTGGTAAAACCATGGTTTACAAGTGGCATAGACCTTTCAAACAAGGAAGAGAGTCCATTGAAGATGACCCCCGCTCCGGACGACCAATTGAGGCCACCACACCGGAAATCATCACAAAAGTCGAAAAACTTATATTGGAAGATGCCTGGTTAAAGAAGAAGCAGCTTGCAGGAATGGTTGGAGTATCCGAAACAAGTATTTTAAATATCCTACATCATCAACTTGGGATGACTAAGGTCAGTGCAAGATGGGTTCCAAGAATGCTCACGCCACTTTAAAAAAGCTAGCGTGTCGAATGTTCTCGCCAGTTTTTGTAGCTCTGTGGAGAGAATAAGGACGAAGTTATGGACCGGATTGTTACTGGTGATGAAACCTGGGTTCACCACTATGAACCTGAGTCGAAGCAAGAATCGATGCAGTGGCATAAAAAAGGCACACTTCCTCTAAAGAAGTTTAAAGTGTCACAATCGGCTGGAAAGATCATGGAGACTGTCTTTTGGGATACAGAAGGTATTTTGCTGATCGATTATTAAGATCGTGATGTGACTATAACGGGACAGTACTACGCTTCTTTATAAGATAGATTGAAAGAAGCTATCAAGGAAAAAAGAAGAAGAAAGCTGTCAAAAGGTGTGCTTCTTTTGCACGACAAAGCACCCGTCCACACGTGCCATGTTGCGACGGCTGCCATTCACCGATGCGGATTCCAACAATTAAACTACCCACCCTACAGTCCAGACTTAACCCCCAGCGACTATTATTTGTTTCAAAAAATGAAAAAGGAGCTGCGTGGAAAAAAATTTGGCGATGATGAAGAAGTCAAGTCCACAATTTCGGCCTATTTTGATAGCCAAGACAAATCATTTTTTTTCGATGGTATTTATAAATTAATTGAGAGATCGGAAAAATGTATTAAGGTTAAGGGGGAATATATTGAAAAGGAAAAATAGTTTCATGTATAATTTCAACCCCCTTCCCGCTCATTCCGCGAACTTATTGACCTCCCCTCGTAGTTATACTTCCTAGAATGCTATATCACTATTGCTTATTGACAATACACATACCACTTGCATACAATCGATTTGTAAGTCTAAGAATATAATTGATCTTATTATTCACACTTGTGACGTATTTGGCTTCGCTTTTATCTAATCTGTTTGTTTACAATACGTACGTAGTGGCCGCAGCGTAAATAAGATCGCCACGTGTTTATTACGATCAATTTTAAATAGCTATTTGTTAGACAAATGGCGATCCGTGATCTCTGCCTATTCCTCTGGGATACTAACATGATGTATGAATCATTTGTTAGTGGTAATAAGAGGTTTTTTTCTCCCTTTGTTGTCTATATCCAGATTTTTCTTTTATATATACATACACATCACGCCTGATTCCCTGTAGAGGGGTAGGCAGAGATCACGGATTCCCATCTTCCCCGATCCTGACAAACCACTTTCGCTTAATTGATAATCATACACACTCGGCGGTTATAGTTACTTCTATGTGACCCTTTTCAATATTTTTTTTATACCCTTCTTTAGATATTTTTTAAATTTTATATCCGATTTTTTACCGGTTCAGGTAAACGATTTTAGCCTTATTGACTTCAAAGTTTTATACATCTCCACATATCCAATCGGAGGTTATGAATTCCTATTGTAATCCAGTACGTTGTCTATTTTTTATACAAAACGTATAAACACAATAAAACAAATAATTCCTTTAATCTTTCAATAGCAGATAAGCGTGAACAATGAGATAATCTGTGTCCACAGATAAGCAGAGACTCCATCAACCACAGATAATTTTGTTAACGATCAGCGAATATTGTGATTAATTGCGTCAATTCATACTTCTGGAAAAAATTGTGATGAAAACTACGTATACGCCTGGATAGGTTATTATCAGCATAGGTGTACTCTATGAGTTGTTGAGTACTATGTTTTCAATTTTAAGCTTGAATTAGTCACATACTTTCGTAGTTTTATAATTCACAAAATAGTTACATATGTTTAAAAAAAATACACATTATATAATACGTTTTGTTGATCAATCCAAGCATGATTTGCAACGCTTGGTCACCTAGTATATCATAAATTAATTAGACGTCTAACATTAACACCCATTCATTCATGTAAAAAGCAACGCGCTAAAGAGATTAAAAATGTATCGCAATAATATCGGTATGGACTAAATTTTACTTACTACTATAAAACACAATTGTAAAAAAATCGAAAATAATAATTACTTACCTATTCATCAGTCTCATTGTAAGTGTACCAAACATTCAATCTGCAAACCATTCTATGGCTAAACAATTTGCATTAACGATTAACTAATTAACTGATTATATGAGCGTAAAAACCTATTTGTTTGTTGTTAAACTGTCCATTCTGAATGAATGAACAATCATAGTTTCATAAATCACTTGTCCATTAACCAATGATAGCGAGAGTGATAACATAGTAATAGCTTTTTCTTTAATTAGCAGAAGTGTCACTACAAATCGTCTATCGACTTATAATGACGTTATAATTACTCGTGCGAAACACCGCTAGTAAAATCGCGGAAAATACGAACGTTCATCGATTGGAATGTACTTCAGTATCAATAAAGAACGTGAAGTAAACGAATACGAACAAACTGTGAACAGAAAGGGTTATTGAAAAAAAAAACTAGCGTTGTGCACTCTGTCAAAAGCGCTACACAGATCGAAGAAATTTTGCAAAATACAAAAATTGAAAAATAAGTCAAAGTGTTTTTCCGAAGTTCTTCATCGAGTCTCAGCGTGAACCTTCAGTTCGGAATAGGTTTGCAAAGGGGGTGGAGCCAATGCTTGCCCAGGCAGACTATGGCCTCAGTGAGAACGCTGTTGTGGGTTCTCCTCTCTTGCCAGCTTATCGCCTATGGTGGCCACCAACCTCTCAACTCTATGTACTTTATGTAAGCAACAGTTTATTCTATCTAATTAATACGTAATAAATGCTCACGGCAGGTGACCAACTGAAGGTGAAACTGAAGCTTGTAATGACTATTTAGCTATTTTGTCATGAATTTTGTTGAATGGTTTAATGAATAGTCATCCTAAGCTATTTGGGTCTAGCATAACTCAAGTTGCGTATAATTTTGATGATATTATTACATTTTTAATTATGGTATCCTGGCGGAACAAGAAATAATAATAAAACTTTTTGATTTGTTCCTAGTTAGTTAATGATTACTAGTACATACTTGTGTATGTATATGCAAGTTTTAAATATTGACTAGCATCCTTAGATGTACTCATCATACACTAAATTTTAAATAGCTACCTTAACAGTATTTAAATTATGGTACTGAATCTTTACATTTTATTGTCATGGTAAATATTCATTTACAAGTGATGATTTCATTTTTAATTGCATTTTTGTTACTTTTACTGATTAAGTCATGGTTAGTATATAAATAGCAATCTGGTTAGTTACGTAATGAATAAATGCTTTAGATTGATATATAGATTAACATAAATGAGAAAACCCGAGTTATTGTTTTGTTGTAAACATACCGTATCATATTACGTGTTGTTTTTCAACGTTTGATTAAATGCGTTTATACTTTGGCAAATTGATTTAATTCATGCAGATCTAAACGTCATTTGTTGACAGTACATTAGCTAATGTATTTATTTGCATGGTTTCGATACTAAGTTATGAGGTATTTAATCATTAGTTTACATATTATTGTGTGTATGCTCAATGTATACAGCAAAATAGAATTTAAATCTAATAAAGAGGTAACAAAATTGTCGTGCATTCGTCTCGTACATAACTATGTAGAATCAATTGAGTGAGCGTGTGAAAACTGACTTGAAATCACACATAGCTGCAACTGATTGCCTCAATTGCAATTGTAATAGGCCTGCAGAAGAAATGGCATTGTTGGTTTATATGCGATAAATTGTAACAATCGGTGTAAGACAAGTGTTGTGTAGAACAATGTTAGTGCATAGATTTTAAACACTGCGTGTGTTTATTCTGTGCAATATAACCATATGACAATATGTCAGTTAATTCATTTGATACAATAGCAGGCCCACAAACAAATGTGGCTTCGTAACAAGCATAATATTTAACAAGAAATGAAAGAATGTCCGTGTAATATTGTTAGTGTTTAGATGTTTATAAGGAAATTGGCTGTATAATGTTATTAATTGGTCCAATTTTCCTCTTTACAGATTACCTGACACGGGACAGCCGCCGATTTTAGTTAATTTAGCGGATAGCGCCAAGCTCAACTTGCATAACGCTGACGAATTATTGATCACCAATGATTCGGAACAGCACAATGACACGAAAACGTACCACACTATTGAAGCTGGAACCTTGGAGGTCGGAAAAGTGGAGGAGAAGGTTCAAGAAACACTCGTGGTGCAGGCCAAGCCTATGCACGAAACTAAAATAATAGAAGAACCCTTTCAATCCACCCCCAGTCCACTAGACGAAACGCAAGAATCTCAAGCGGAACCAATAGAAAAAACAGAAGACATCATCCCAGCAAAACCGGCCACTCCTCAAGAAGACATTCCATCGTTCTCAGAATGGGCACAGAAACAGCTGGCAGAGGCTGAGAAACAAGACACCGTCTTAAATAACTCGTTGCATCCTAGTCCTAGTATTATGAATTTTAGTAATAAAAACACAAAGAGGTCAAAAAACTACGCTTCGCCGGCCTGTGGCGCCAAGATAGTGGCGGTGAACCCTGAAGCAGGGTCAGCCAACGCCATACTCTCTCCCAACAGGGACGAGTACATGCTCAACACGTGCAATAGTCGAATATGGTTCGTCGTGGAACTGTGCGAGGCGATACAGGCTCAGAAAATAGAAATAGCCAACTTTGAATTGTTTTCTTCGACACCCAAAGATATTGCGGTGTCTTTCAGCGATCGCTTTCCGACGAGAGATTGGGCCAGTGTTGGCCAGTTCGCAGCTGAAGATATGCGAGATGTACAAAGTTTTGATTTGTATCCTCATCTGTTTGGCAAATTCATCAAAGTGGAGTTGCTTTCCCATCACGGTTCGGAACACTATTGTCCTATATCGTTGTTCAAAGTGTACGGAACTTCAGAATTTGAAGTGCTAGAAAAGGAGAGCGCTCAGCACATAGCTCACATCGAGGATGATGGCGAGGAAGACGAAATCGTAGACGTGCCCAGCGTCCCTGATGAAGCATCGAAGAACTTGTTCGGTTCCGCTCGAGACGCTGTTATGTCGATCATGAAGAAGGCAGCACAAGTTTTGGCCAAGTCTGATAAACCGAAAAATGCATCCAGTGAACAAAACGATACATATACAGGTTTTAATTATAAGCGATGTTGCACTCCCAGCCATATTATTGTATGTGATAACTGTAGCGAATCTATCTATAACGAAGTTTATGAACTGATGAGCTGTAGCACCCATAAACTGAAGAACCTGTTGATGCAGCCTTTTATACGCGATACAATGAAATGCACGGGCATGTGCAGACAGTTTGGTCTTGATTTTAAAAGTACCAAATCCATAGAGTTTGCTGAAGAACGAGCGTCCTACATCAAAGCTCTTTTACCCCCAAAGTACTTAGCTGCTTTGTGTAATTTGCTAGCGATCAAAGAGAAAAAAGTAGTTCTTAATTCAAGTTTCGAAGAGAATATAGTTAATCTTAACACAGACAGTAATAACGCGGACAGCAACGATTCGTTGAAAGACTGCAATGAAACTATCGAACCAGAATATATTATAATACCTTCAAAAGAAACCGATAAAAACCAAGAAAGTGAAAATAAAGAATCAAATGATACGGGTGTCAATACTGACGATTTACCAGAAAGCACTTCCACAATGAAACCCGACCCTGGAGATTCAACATCGCAGGAACAAACCCAAGAACCAGTAATATTAGAGAAACCTGCTCAAACTGAAACTGAAGACGTTAACAAACCATCAACAGACAACAACAGTGTGGTGGAAAATGTAAAAACTGACAGTGATACTAAAGAGACTCCTAAAAACGATGTTAAGAACGGGAAAAGCGAACCAGTTACAGAGAAAACGGGTCTTCCCAACTCTGAGGATGACCAAGTACCCTTTGAAAGCGATGGTTACATGACAGACTTCGATCAGCTGGCTGCCGATCCAACTCCAGCTGGCGTAACCGCACCACAGGGCAGTCCTAACCAAGCGCAACCGCTGCAGAAGGAATCCGTGTTTCTACGACTCTCCAACAGAGTTAAGGTAACTTTTTTACATTATATTTTAATAATAATGTTATAACTGCCCTGTTTAGTTAGAATTTGTATAAAATATTTTTAGTATTTCGTGAGTTACTAAAGGATGATTTTGATCAATTTCGATATTATTGGGCGTAACTATATATGCATTGCTAAATAATTCTCTGTAAATCTTTGTAAACAAAATATCTTATTATTGATTAGCTAGAAATAAAAATGAATTTGTTACGGTGTTTTTCCTGAGATAGCGGAAAACACGTCATAAGATTCTTTCATTTCATTCATAAGAGTCATATCCTTTTTTACCTTATTTTTACAATTTTTTCCCTCTTTTTCAGACCCTAGAGCGTAACATGTCACTCTCTGGTCAATATCTAGAAGAATTGAGCAGAAGATACAAGAAGCAGGTTGAGGAAATGCAAAAGACCTTCGAGAAAGCCGTACAGCAGATGACAGAAGAGCGAAAGAAGAGTAACGAAAGGGAACAGAAGTACATAGAGCAGATGAATCTGATTCAGGAAAAACTGATTCAAACCACCCTGGGCGTGAAAATGTTGTTAGAAGAAAGAGACTCGTGGTTTTCACTCACTATGTCCAAATTCATAGTTTTACAAGCAGCAATAATATGTGCAGTGTTATACTATATGAAACGGATTCAAGTTAAACCTATAGTAATGCCGGCTCCAAAGAAAGTGAAAAAGAAAGAGAAGTTAAGAAGGAAATCTGTTGAAGGGGTCAGTGGACACGCTTTACCTAGCGCGAAGAAAAGAAGACCTAGCGAAGAAGCGTTAAGAATAACCAGACTCAGCGCAGAAGACAGCAATGAGAACGCAGAAGGTGAATGGCAGGTGGTCAAGAAGAACAGAAGGAGAAAAACGTCAATAATTAACAGAAACGACGCCATGTGGTTCAGGCAGGATAGCTTGAGCATACAAGAGAATCCAATAGCGTTAGATGAAGAAGAATTCGTGTCTCCAGTTTCAGAACCAGTTACCTTTGAAATAAAGAAAGAAGTTCCTAAAAGAAACGGGTCGTTCCTGAATAATTTAAAAGCGAAAACTGTGAAGTTTAGAAGGCTGTCGTCACCGGCCGGCAGTACCGTGGTGAAAAATCTTGAGCCCCTGATGAATGGACACGTAGATGGGTCCGAGTCTACGGCCAGCAGTCTAAGGTCCGACTCTGTAGATATAACGAACGGTTCCGAGGAACAAAGCAAAAAGAAGAAAGGCTTGAAGAATATATTTGGTAAGATATTTTGAAAGTTATGTCGTTTTCTTAGGAGTTTTTGTTTTGATAACCACTAGATCATGATTGGCCAAAAATTTGTAATTAATGTTGAGTTCTAGGTTACGTCTCGATTAATATTGATGTTGTGTGTTTAATTGCGCTAGGGATTTATTGTAAACAATCTATGTTCCTGTGTAGTGTAAAAATTAAGTTATTGTATGACTAGTACTTTTATAGAGACAGACTCTGTTCATAATGTTTCAAAATATCATTTCTAGTACATTTTCTCGCCGTTTCTGTTTGTATAGGCTTAATCCTGTTTAATCAAACGTTAGAATAATATGTAAATTATCCATAAATCGCGAAATTTAATCGTTGTTGTGATTTTTAGATATACGGTTACTGTGTGTAGTAATTCACTTAAATTTAATCAAATTGTGTAATATAATAGTTGCTATTTTCTTACTATTGTAATTTATTTCGTGTTTATGTTTGATTTCATTTATTCTTAATTAGCATGAGTGAATTACTGTTTGTGAATATCTCGGGAGAGATTATTGCTTATTTGTTGCTTCTTTATACGTTTAATTAGTAAAATTTATAAGATACTGTGTAAAAAGTTACTGCTGTGAACATATACATATGTATGTTAATTAAGAATTTACGTTATTGTGATCGTTACTTCATTTTATATTGTTGTAATAAAATTACTTCACTATATTAGTAGAAACCTATTTTTTAAACAAATTTTATTATTCAAAATAATTGCTATAGACAAACAGACACCATGAAAAACAAAATTTAGTTAATTTAACAACATACTCGTGTCCTAGCTAGAAATAAAAGCGACCGTGACAGTCTGTTTTTAAACGTACATATGATATAGTAATTCATAATTATATAAACGCGCACAATCATTTATTTAAAATGAATAAGCAATAATTCTCTCCGAAATCAGTGTTTAGCTTAAAATGTACATTTGAATAGGTGCCAATGTGATATGTTAAGGAAGCCTAAATGTCTGTTTAATCATGGATTATTGATTGTTTTGAAGAGTGAAAATGAAGTCTGTATTACTGTTTAGGATGGTAATTATTTAAAGCAATATTCTACTTTTGAATCCATATTTTCGTCAATGTTCTTTACAACATACAACTTTTAACGTGCTGATAAATTATCATCCTTATAAGTAGATATACTATGGTATCGAAATAACAATAGACCTAGCAAGTCAACTAGTTAATTCCTTATAGGCTGTACAAAGCAAGGTATTTGACGTGTAATAAGAATATAGATGAGTTTTAATGGCTTTGATATTTCATAGGAGGCTACGTAACTTGAGATTTTCTAGTAGTTTTGACCACCATAACCAATAAATAGTATTTCCCCATATATTTGTTCCCTATAATAGGTAATATGTCTTAGTAACATCTGTTTTATACACCCTTCCAAGTGAAGATTTCCAAGTGTGTAAGCAACTTAGATTGACGTATGACGTCACAACATGGCGTAGTGTCAGGTCTATTGTTATTACGGAAGCATAGTTGTTGAATAGTTATGTTATACGAAAATGGTCGTTATAGTACGCGTGAGAAGGTTGAATGTTGCTAGTCGAGGTATGATTAGAGAAATGAAACAAAAAGTTCGAATATTAAATGCGTTTTTTATTAATAATGTTGTTTTACTTCAACTTTACGAATATACATTTTGTACAAGATATCAATTATATATGCCTGTTCCTACCATGTCGTAAAATATAATATTTTATCTTACATACAGTATTCTTCTTGATACATCATTCTAGAATTTGCTTACTCTAATTAACTAGACAGGTAAGTAACAAACATAAAATCCATATTAAAACAACTTAATATTATAAGCAAGTTAAAGACTGCAAAAACTCCTGCAAATCCACACATCTGATCTTCACTAACCCCAGTTCTCTGGCCGCCTTATTAAGCTCTTTAGCATGAATGTCCAAATTCTCCTTAGTATACACATCATCAACATTATTCGCAAATATAACTTCATTGACATCTTCGTACAGTTTGAACGAAACCACGTGTTTGAAATGCGACTTTAGTGCCTTGATTATAGAGTTGCGAATCTCATTTTCTCTGCACACCAAATTCACTATAAAGTGACCTGGAATATAAATATAATTATGAGCTGATATGGGACATAAGTTGCAGTTTGAAGTTCGAGAGTAAATTAGTACTTCCCGTGCTGTGTGGAGTATTAGTAAGACAGTAGGAGAGATAAGATTAGTAAATTTCTTAAATGTCTTCAAACTGACTTAGTTACGAAAGGTAATATACATGAGTATACAAGTCCCATTCTTGACTGGGACGTAAATAGAATAGTAACTAGTTTTTCTTCTGGGCATTCTATGGCACAATATTCCATATAAGCAATACAGTATTACATCACAATTTCTTTTTCGCAGAGAACTAAATGTTTGAGTTAGTGTTGAGAGTTGCTAGGAATTACTCACCAGAGGGCGTAAGAGCAGCTTTAACGTTCTCCAATACGTCATCATTTAAGAACTGTCGCGGCGGACAGGAGAGGCCTACGCTGCGGTCTTTATTATCCATGTCAAATATTATCGACGCGTACTTATCACCTATAATAGAAAAGAAAACGTAGTTATAAATTCATTGAAGAGAAAATAAATCTACGTATAAATCCATTAAAAATTATTGTCGATTGGATTTAGTTGGATGGTAATATTGAAAAAGGAAGACTGAAAAACTTGCTCAGATCAAATTATAAATATTCTTCCCACAGCGTACTTAACATGTAAAATAGAAGTGTGATTAATTAATAGTCTCTGCCTAGCACGTAATAGGTCGAGAGTTATTATATGTATGTATGGATTTGATGATTCTAAGGTATATCAGGACGAAATTATGCGTGTGTAAAACATCAAATTCTTTTGCAATACCAACTATTTCTGCAGACTCTCAGTTCTCTAACTACACTTGCTTATTATTTAAACTATCTGCATGAGGTATGTGTTTATTTCATCTGTAACCATGGTTCCTGATTGGTTGCTCGAGTATCAAATAAACTCAAAGTGGTTGGAGTTTAAACACTACACATACATTTAGATCAATTGACCAATCATCCTGCACTTCCCTTGGTCACCTTTTTGCCACATTGAAAATTACAACTAACAATATACCAACACAAGATTGACTGACAGGACTATTTTTTTATTTTAACACATACCTTTTCGAGCAGAATCCTTCAAGAAGTCGACGCCATCTTGGATTTCAACCTTCAAATTTTCGTCTACCTTCAGATCGAAATAATCCTTTGCTATCTGCAGCATATTCGCATCTATATCTACCGCGGTAAGGTTCAATTTCGGATAGCACTTCCTTAGGAACATACACAGGCTGCCGCCGCCTAGACCTAATATAGCTATTCTAGATTGTACATTGTTCTTTTGGGCTAACTGAACTCCTACACATACAAAGGTGTGGTATGTAGATATATGGCCATAGTCCACAACGGTTACCATCTTCGATTTTCTTTTAACTGAAAGAGAACAGTAAAGCTATATTAAAAACGTAGATAAATAACAAAAATGTATAGCTATTTTATCCTTGGGAGGTATAGGTTCATGAGTCCATCTCCGCAATTGCGCAGAAAACATCACTTTATTTATTTCAAAAACATTTCTTTTATCACATTCTGCATAATGAACATAAGTTTTGGTGAATCATATGTATTTGCCTAAAGACATATCGGGAAATACTGCGCTAGTCACACTTCATCATCATCAGCCTGTATCAATCCACTGTTGGACATAGGCCTCCCCCAAATGACGCTACTTCTCCCTGTCAGTGGCCGTTCGCATCCATTCGATATTCGATGGTCATACTTAATTAATTAAATTTACAACACAATACACAAACAAATATATTATTAACTATTCCACTCTTCCCTACATTGCCTTTCTTTCTACTGAACCCACCTTTCTTAAGCTTAGCTTCAGACTGCACCAGAAACTGGTTGTCCAGGAAGACCAGCCTCCTGAAGAGTTCCCCATCCACGTCTACATCCTCGATGACGTACTGCCCCGTGGTCGGTGAACTACCTTCGTGCACTTTGGTCCTCTGCCCCACATCCTTGGCGAAGGACAGGAATGGAATCTGGTTAATGCAAAAATGGGTTTTATATTAGCGATTATATATGACATACGCTTCTCAACTTGTGTATACGCACTCCCTTTTTATTGTGGCAGGGTCGTCAGACACTTGAATGTCCATATCCGAAATTTCCAAGGCGAGAAGCGGCTGTAGTGCTAGGTTCGAATCCCGGCTCTGGCATGTACCAATAAATGAAAGTTAGTATGTGTTATCATTTACGTACCTAGTGTAAGGTCGCTAACATTGAGGGAAAACATCGTGAGGAAACCTGCCTATCCCTCGGGGTAGGTAAAAGCCAGTGCCTTTATACGGCGATATGGTTCACTACCAATCACGTTGGGTGTCTATCTAGTAAAACGCCGGCTTCGAGTGACCCATTCTTATATGAATAAAGTAAATACATATATTTAATACCGTACTTTTAAGACTGTTTGTACTATTACTTGAAAAATACATATCATTCTTATATACAGCGTGTTCTATCTCTCTACCCACCTGTCCCACGAACCAGGGCGGCATCAGCATCTTGGCAGCCTCAGCCAGCTCCTCCTTCACAGCGTCCAAGGAGTCGAAGGTCTGCCCCCGTCGCAGCACCACCACCGCCAGACGACTGAACTGCGTCGACGCGCACAACTGCTTCCTTCCCGCCGGAGCGCCGAACAGCCACTCTGATTCTCTGTGGACAATTTAAATTTTATCTATTTAATATAATTTGCGTCTATGGTTCGTCAACAAAGTGAAAGCAGCTCAGTGAAAGTTGAAAATACAAGTAATTATTTTCGGCTAATTATTTAGTCAATTGTGATGCCAAACTGGCGAAATATGTTTGCTTTGGGATTTTATTTCGATCATCAACTGGAACGAACCGAGGAACAAAGAAGAGCAGAATTGCAGCTTCGACTTCGTTCTTCTTCGGTTGTAGCGGCTGGCGGCGTTGGTGTAACCATGGCGGCTGAATAACAAGTGCAAACGCCACGGCATCAGTGTTTGTACTTGAGCCGACATAACCTTAGTGGTGAATGGCTTAGTAAAAAGTAAAAAAAAAAACAGAATTTGATTTTTTATTATATTCTTCGCTCCTGTTAGTAGCAGGGTGATGTTATATAGCCTAAAGCCTTCCTCAATAAATAGATTATCTAACACAAAGAGAATTTTTTTATTCAAACCAGTAGTTCCTGAGATTAGCGTGTTCAAACAAACTATTCAGCTTTATAATATACTAGCGACCCGCTCCGGCTTGGCACGGGTATAAAATAGCCTACTCCACTATTTAATGGATGTTATTATACATATAAACCTTCCTCTTGGTCACTCTATCTAATAAAAAAACCGCATCAAAATCCGTTGTGTAGTTTCAAAGATTTAAGCATACAAAGGGACATAGGGACAGAGATAGCGACTTTGTTTTATACTATGTAGTGATTTTTCGCTCCTGTTAGTAGCAGGGTTATGTTATATAGTCTAAAGCCTTCCTCAATAAATAGTCTATCTAACACAAAAATAAGTTTTGATTTCGAACCAGTAGTTCCTGAGATTAGCGCGTTCAAACAAACAAACTCTTCAGCTTTATAATATTAGTATAGATATATTCAGGTCCTTTTATCCCTTTCGGGGTGGAGAGAAGCTTGAAGATATAATAAGGGTACTTTTTAGCATAAATTAGAGTTGTGATGTCATAGAACATTGGTACAGATTTCTAGCCCATCAACCAATAGAGTAAATTATCCCTAGTCGCCGCCTACATTTCGGAAAGAACTGCAGCTAGTTGTTTTATGTCTATGACTAGTGCAGGTCATATCTAAGTGGTTGACCACTTGAACGGCAATTAATAGAATTCATTGGGCGACAGGCTAGCAACCTGTCACCAATTACCTTATAAATACCATCACAACTCTAATATTAATGCCATATACATGTACATATACATTCACGTTCTTTAATCCGTTTTGGGGATAGAGAGAACCTCGGAGATATAATATCTACTAGGTCACTTTTACCAAAAACATTGGTATCAAGGTGCTAGCCCATCATCCAATAGATACAGTACACCCCTAGTCCCTTTAACACCTACGACATGCCGGAAAGAACGGCAGCTAGTTAGTATTCTTTTTAGGACCCACAAAGGACAGGCAGAGGACTTACTTGTTCGCTCAACACGAGTTCCAGTTACAAAACAAGCACCCTAGCACCAGTAAATTCAATTAAACACTAAACCAACAAACTCACAATGTTTACCATCTCAACTCGCGTAGGTTTTGATATACTTTGCATTATTTTTGCACTTTTGGTAAACAAAAACACACCTACGTGTGGCGAGTCTGTTTACGTTTTCACGAGAATTCTCTCACGTTCACCTGTCCCGGCTATTTATAGGAAAGTTATGGTTCTTTTCGACTTAAATAGAAACATAGATTGTCGTAAGAGGCGACTAAGGGACTAGGGGTAATTGAATCTGTTAGAAATAGTAAACCTGACATTATAATGCCAATCTAGTTAGATTGCAGTTGCAATGGTGATAAATGATATTATTTATTACAAATGATGAATTTTTTTTTTATTAGTAATATAATTTTTATCTATAAATATAAATATTTATTACTTTATAGCACAATAAGCTAGAGGCCTGAAAATTTGCAATTATGCTTTTATGTTAATACTCTGTTACGTTATAACAATAATTGTAGACCTCGTTTTGCTGGCACAGAATATCTAACTCAATTGGTAAAAGGTTTTATTGCACTTATCATGTTGATAGTTTTATGGGCGTGAATGCTAGGTATGTATACAAAGAGAAGTATTTCAACTTACCTGCCTTGGGGAACAATGAAGACACCATACTTGTTTTGTTTGGACTGTCGGTGCTCCACTACATACACTGTGAATCTTGGATTGCTATCACCTGGTTTGAACAGGTCTATAGATACCTGAGGATAAAACAAACATATAAATTGAGCAAAAAACAAACAAACACATTCACGACCATTAACCCTTGCGGGATAGTCAGAGGTTCAGGTGTCCATCTCCGCAATTGCAAAGGTAGTAATTTTTATTACGGTGAGGGAAAACATCGTGAGGAAACCTACCTTTTCGTCGAACAGGTAATAGTGCTTGTAAATGGCGACATGGCTGACCACCTGTCACATTGAGTACTGACTATCTGGTAAACACGTGGGTTCGAGGTGTCCATAGAATAAATTGAGCCTAAAGCATAAACATTAAATGCCTACATTTTAATTACATACGAAATTAATACTTGCAGTTACACTGTACATACACATCACACCTGTTTCTTTACATAGGGACAAAAAGACAAATGCGTTCACGACCATTAACCCTTGCGGGGTAGTCAGAGGTTCAGGAGTCCATCTCTGCAATTGCAAAGGTGGTCATTCTATGGGCACCTCGAACACACATGTTGACCTGAAAGCAGTACTCAATGTGACAGATGGTCAGCCATATCGCCATTTACGAGCACTAACTATTACCTGCTTGGGGAACAGGTATATTTCCTCACTGTTTTCCTACACCGTTGTATTCAACACACTTTGTTAGTGTATTTTTATTACGAAAATGTACATAGAAATCCATTAAACTTAATTTGTATTGGTACATGCTCAAGCGGGCTTAGAACCCTGTACCTTTGCTACAGAGTCAAGCAATTGAAAGTAAGAAAGTAACTCCTAATGAACCCTACCTCATCATCATCTTCCCCAAGGTTACTCCTCGCCAGGCCACTGGTAACAAAAGCGGTGTCTTGCGCTGACTTTATGCAGGTCAGCATCTCTTCAGGAGTTGATAACCTTACAAGTTTATCACCTGCCAGACATACTTCTAACATCTGTAATGTAATATTAATAAAAGTAAATACCTTAATGATGTAGTGACTAAGATTGAAAAGAGCATGCTTCAATGGTTTGGGCATGTTATGCGGATGAATGATAGCAGATAGACTAAAGGAACTGATATGAGTGAAGTGAAAGGGCGGTTACGTAGGAGCCGGCCTACTACGACATATAACAGTCAGAGAGACGCTATATTGAAAAAGGGTGACCTTAGGAGTTACTATAACCGCAGAGAGTGTATGAGAAGATGTATGAGTGTCAATGAAGCAAAAGTGGTCTGTCAAGATCGGGACAAATGGGGATCTCTGCCTACCCCTCTACAGGGAATCAGGAGTGATGTGTATGTATGTATGTAAATACCTTAAATCATTAAGGCGTAGTCTAGAAGTAGTAAATTGAAATTATAATGTACAAGTGTAGAAGGTTTTTGTCCCCTGTAAGGATTAAGGAATTTTGTATAAAATATTTGAGGAAACTTTTTAAAGGTAGAAAATTTGTATATCCCATGGTCTCAGTCTACCCCTCAAAAAGGAATGTACTCTATGTATTTTTCACAACATACCAGTTGAGGCATCTGCTTAAACTTAGTTATGACCACAACGAACACGGGAAGCGTGACACCATCACCAGTTTCCGCATTCTTCTGCTCCGCTTCATGGCATCTTATGACTCTAACCAGCCATTTCTTATCACAGAAAGTGTCTAACAATTTCTTCAATATATGACTTTGGAGTAAAGTAACACACACATAACGACCTCCTTGAGTCAGCAACCTTTTTGTCTCATCAAAGTATTTATCTATTCTTTTAAGGGTATCTTCACTATCGTCTGGCATTAGAGCGTCTAAAGTACCCTTATCAAGGACTACAGAGAAAGATTCATTGTCAAATTCGGTCTGTGTAGCGTCCATGTATAAAAACTTCATGCTAGCTCTATGAGCGTTGATTTTTTGCATCTGACGAATGACCACTTCAGAAACGTCAATGTTGGTGATGTAAGGGAATCCGGCATCATATAAGTCTGCGCTTAGACTGGAGTTACCACATCCTGGTATTAAGATAACATCTTTAGGTCTAATGTATTTGTGTAAATGTGAACATAGCTCAAGATATTCTCCATACCTAGAAAAAGGAAATAATTAATTGTAGAGTCTCTATCTACACTTTATAGAGAAACAGGTGTGATTATTTATTTATTACCATATCACCAATTTCCAGATCCATTAAAATATAAAAAGATATTTTTGTTAAGCCCTTTAAATTTAGGAAGTGGGATTACGCATAAGTTACAGGTTCCTCTAAGACAGGGGTGTCCAAACTAGATGGGACCCAGGTCCAATAAAAAAGACTAAATACATTGGTGGGCCGTATTATTATATGCAGTGGGTACAGCTCTCTTTGTAGTCGGTGTACCCGAACCGAACTATTTTTTTAAGTCGGTTAAAAAGGTACAATGGGCCGCAGTAATCTAAACCGCGGGCCGCATGCGGCCCGCGGGCAGTGGTTTGGACAGCCCTGCTCTAAGATATCAGTAATTTTAATGAATATAATAATATATAGAAGCTATTTTCAATTATCATTTGTAAATATCAATCTAAAACATGATTTCTGTATTTAAGTTCTTGCAAGACCTAGGTTCGAAAACTACTAAACTAAGTATATAGAGCAATTTCTGAAAATAATAACACATGAATTTATTACCATTCAAAAGCTTTGTTCCCTCTCTTTTTGAAAAATGTATTCCAATAGTCTTTATCACTGAATTCTTTGTGTGATTTCGGAAGTAAATTCATTGTTCTATAATGTTAAAACTATTACTAAAGTAATATATTGTAATCTAAATAAAAGGTTTTATTTTGATTCAAGCATGGTTTTTTAGTAAACAATACAATGATGAACCGCCACCACTTTTTAATACCGCAATAATTTAGCAAAGCACAAGCGTTTATGATGAAATGATGTAGAAACCTTCGAAAATCTTAAAATACATTTAAGTAATGAATGAAATATAAATATAAATTTCATATTGTACGGTGTTAATATTTATCAATAAATTCTTGATCGGCGCAATAAGTATTAGGTCAAAAAAATTATTTCATAAATCCTTTTCTGGTTATTTTATAATGTATGGAAATCTGATTTGACTGACTAATATTGTATTTGTAACTTTCAGTTACGTCAGTCATTTTTTTTGTATTATGGAATATGGTGTGGAAGTTATTTGTGATGACGAAATTAGTAAATTCAAGTTGTGTTTCTTTCTTTAATTAAAAAAATACTTGAACACCCATTTATTACTCCTATTTCCAGTTTCTTATTTTAGTGAACTATAGTGTTAGTTATGATTCGACATGTAGACACGAGTCTTCGCTCGTGAAAGGTGAATTATGATCTACAGAGACTTTAACGAATTAAAATCTTGGATACAGGCATAACGTGAAATAAAACCTTATTTTCAATGATGGAACCCGCAAAGAAAGATAAATGGGAAGCGTTAACAACAGTTAAATCATTTGATCTAGGTAATGTACCTAATTTACTTTAGAGTTAACTATGGTGACCCTGAAATTTTGTATTTCTGGTCTGGTATTGGTTATCTAGAAAGATCTTGGTAACACAGTATGTTACACGTTGTCCACAACCTCAGAGGATGATTGTTGTGGTTGCATCAAAACATTTGTGGTTTAGATATCTTTGTTACCAATGTCAAAAGCCACATTATAGTATGTATGCAATACTAACCATTCATCTATATACACAATGGGTTTGTTCTATGATCAATGATGATGACAAAAAAAAGATATTGTCCTAAATTATCACATGTACCTCATGATTAACATTAATAGGATAAACATGTGGTCTGTAATGTTATGGTCTTACTTTGTATAATTAATATATAGAAAAATTCATTCTCATTCATTTATTCTCGTGCTAAATTGAGATTTGAAGAAAATGCTTACTAGCTGTCATTCTTTCTAGTATGTAAGAAGGCTTGTGAATGTAAAATCGTTTGGGTGATGAAGCAATAACTTGAGAACAATGTTTCAAGTCATCACTGCCCTATTATTAATGCTAAAACTAACCAAGGAGATACTATTGTCTCTGAGATTCTGTCGACTGTAAAAGGAATAGGATGTGAATGCATAATTTTTTAATGTATATTGTATTTACAGCAAGATGACTTAAATACAATTCCCTTCTAAGTCAAACACCCCACCTCTGCCAGCTTCTTAACTTGCGTCTTGTCAATTGCTTACCAAACATTGAGTACCTGTGTGTCACATGTATTTGTTTTTTTTTGTTATCGGCCTTATCAGCCAACTGATTTTCCTGTATCTACTGATAAATTTTTATGTATGATTATAAATTTCAAATTTAGCAGTACCTTTGTTTTGTTTACAAAAAATATATCTTTATAAATTCTCTGTATTGTAGTCCAAACGCTCTATGAATCTAAACAATTCTGAAGGTGCTGTATATTACAAAATTGAATGAAGTGTTTCTGCTACGTAATGTGTGTACTGTAATTCTAATAGCGTTTTAATGCAAAGTCATAAAAATATCTTCAAAGACATTACTTGTATGTTCATAATTTCAACTTAAAAACATTTAACATAATTTTTCTACATTTCAGGTGTTACCCAAAACAGTCACATAGAATCCGTCAACCGTACGCAAAGCCAGCAAATAGAGATCATAAACTCCGCTACCACCACCCCTATTAGTCTCCTCATCCAATCCTTAGTCCAGCAACTCTGCTCCCTCCTGGAAAAGGATTCGGTACGTGCAGACCAGCTCTACAAAGTCATTTGCGAAAAACTCCACAGCATGCATCTCATAGATGATACGTACGCAATGGGAGAGTTCGAAGTCATGAGGAGTCAGTACCAACGTGCCTTGTACCAACTAGTCACTGTGGCAAATGGATCTGAAATCCCCATACCGGTGTCCTGGCCTATCGTCCAACCGTCAGGGCTTGAGTGGTCTCGCTACCATAGAGAGTTTGAAGAACTGTACTTTATTGCCGGAGGCGGCTTCGGGAGTGTGTTCAAAGCAAGACATAGGCTAGACGGAGTAGATTATGCGGTAAAGAAAGTGTATATACGTTCGTCGGACGTCAATTCGATAATGAATCATTTGGCGGAAGTAAAGACAATAGCTAGTTTAAACCACCCTAATATAATTAATTATAAGGCGGCCTGGCTGGAGCCGATGATAGAGACAAATATAAAGAAAAAGAAGCATTTTATGGATGCAGATGATGAGCCTCTAAGCAAAATGTCATCTGCGTACCCTGATATTCTTACTTCGTTCAAAACCCATAACCTGAAAGACCTTACAAAAAACCACAGCCAGTCCGACTTTATCATCTCGTTCCAAAACTCTAATAGTAGTCAAAATGACAAGTCGAAATCAAGTGAAGATTTGGACTTAACAGAAACGGACGAAGACTCAACATCTTTAGATACCCAAGAAAACGCAGTCTGCAAATGGTGGAATGTAAAGGAGTACGAAAACTGTTCCCGGATCAACTTGAAATGGGCGACACTGTTCATACAGATGACTTATTGCCAGCAGACCCTGAAAGAATGGCTGGACACCCGGAATAGCCACTTCAGCATGAGCAGGAAGAACTCCTTAGACCTCGGGCTGCATCACAGCGACTCCACAGAATCCGCCTGTCTGGACAGTCCAGTTAGCGTTGACATGAACTACCCGATCTCCTGGACACATATAGACGTTTTAATGGACATGTTCACCCAGTTGGTCAGAGGTCTCCACTACATCCATTCAAGAGGGATTATCCACCATGATATCAAGCCGAGTAATGTGTTTGTGGCGCAGACGGATATTGGTCTGCAAGTGCAGCTGGGTGACTTTGGACTGGCCTGTCCCTTGCAGCAGTCTCATAGTGGACTGGCTCTTGGTACTCACCTTTATGCGGCCCCTGAACAGCTGGAGGGCCAGTGTAATCCTAAGGTAAGATTATGATACTTTATTTACTATATGAGACCAGGTTTCGTCACGATAAAATTAATAAATATATACATATCTCTATATCAACCGACATTACGACTCAGTTGCATTGGCCGTGGTCGCGGGAAGACTAGATTAGTTATCAGACCCGGTCTCATATAGTAAATAAAGTGATTACAAATTGCGAGTGTTTAAAACTAATTACCTTTGGCTTGTATTTAAAAGAACATCAAAAATAAGTAGTCACACATCAAAAATACTGAATCACCGAAATAATACAGCTCCTATTTTCCATTTCCTTAGCATCTAGAGGTAATGTAAAGCGTTTTTTTTCACCCTAGCATACCACACTATGTAAAGATGTACACATGCTAAGCATCACTATTCCCTTCCTTATTTTTTTATGATAAAGGTCTATGTTCATAATTGGTCAACAATCAGTAAAACAACGTTTCATCAGATAGCACTCAAAATTAGTAAAAATCTTGTAATCCCTCAGTAAAAATATTGTAATCCTATTTTTATTTTTATTACGGAAACCATCTGAGAAAAGCTGCCAGCTTCTCAAAATTCGTAATATCTACGTATGTATATAGGTTGACATGGGTTACCACCAATCTTTTTGGATACTGACTTATCAGGTAAAAAGTGGGTTTCGATTTACCATCACAAAACACAGTTGTAGGGCACACTTAATCTCTGACTATCCCGTTTTTTAAACACGTTATTGCATAAGTATTATACAAAACTTACTATACTTTTACTTATTGTCTCAATTTTCATTTTCCAGAGCGACATGTACAGCCTAGGCATAATCCTTCTAGAGATGGTAGAACCGTTCCAAACCGACATGGAGCGAGTGAAGACCATAACCGACCTCCGCAAAGGTCAGATACCGGCGCATCTCACAGCCAACTATCCAAAAGTAGCCCACATCATAGGCAATTTAGTCCTAAGGCGACCAAGTAGACGCTTGGACACTGCCCAACTTCTCCAAGAACTGCAGAACTTGAAGGAGAATAAAGATGATGTGATCAGAAGTCTGAGGGAAGAGCTGGCTGCGAAGGATGAAGAGATTCAGCAGTTGAGGATGATGCTTGCCAAGGTTCATACGAAAAGTTAGGGTTGTGTTGTTGTGTCGACTAGCGACATCTAGTGTGTAAATTACGGAATGGAATTGATTGATTTTGATGAATTGAGCAATAACAATATTGCCTTTTAAATTATTTTGATTGAATGCGCTTTCGTTTTGGTGTATGAAATAATATGTTTGGATTGTTTCTATTAGTTACATATCAATGGTTTTCTTAAATCTTTATTCTACTTATTAATGTGACTGAGATTGGTAATTTTTCTAATATGAAAAACATAATTGTACATTATTAGCATAATAAATACATACAATATTAATATGTACTTAAAAGTCCATTTGCTTTCACATATCTACCAGTATTGCGTCCTCAAATCCACGAGTCGAACTACTTAGTCGATTTTTTCTACGAAAATTTAGTAACCTTGCATTAGTAATAACTTTACCCGTAGGAAGGTCTATGTCCAGTTGATTGATATAGGCTCATTATTCGATTGATCGTTTTCAAATGCTTACAGAGGATGGAATCTTTTATTTATCTGTTTCTTTTTAAAAGACGTAGCAGAATTTTCTTGTTTTTTTTTTTACCATAAAAACGTTACAACGACATAGGGTTTAGTACTGAATGCCTCATCACATGCCATTTATTAGTATTTTTATTACAATTTGTTTGTGTTGTCTTAATTTATTGTGTGACAAGTGTGAACGCTAGTTTCCAAGTATAATTTTGCTCCAATTGAGATGCATTATGAAACTACTTTCTTTTAATGTAAAAATTCGATCTACATATATCTAAATTTAATATATGTGTAAAATCTATATGAAGTTCTTTTTGCTAGGATTGCAAATTCTTTGTATTGCCAAATAAATAGTTTTTAAGTAGGTTTTGGATTGCTATTGTTATACAAACAATTTTACTACACCGGATTTCTTTTTTATTTTCAAATGTTGTACGATTAACTTTCCATATAATATTGAGACTTGACGGGTCTTCTATTAGCTTTTTCAAAAACTCAGTATTAAAATTAGCAAGCTTTGGATGCTCTGCCTTTGTAGAAAGTGTTTTGAGCCATCCGTTAGAATTCTTGTGTATTAATGTCCAAAATAAGTTTTTTTTGCTAAACTACACACAAATTACTGATTCATAACTTTTTGTCATTCAACAGTAGCAATTCGAAAGTAATATTACAAAATTTTATCAACATGTGCTGAATGCAGCTGCAAATTGTTAAGGGTAAAATTGCCTTTATATGAAGCGTATAAACTTCTTGCATGCATGTGTTCATAAGTATTGTTGAATAATAAATATACAATATTGATATATGTTGTGTTTTATTACCTTATTCCATAATATGAACTTATATATATGATTACGCTACAAACAAAATGTATGTACTGGTTTGTTTAGTAAATAAAAATTAGTGTTAAGTTGGTCCATAAATAAAACAGTCTTATATTACGTAGCACTTTATTTACACAACTATCGAGCATATAAATTAACTCTAAGCTAAAATATTAAGTATTCAAATTAATACAGGATATTTACAAATAAAATTAGGGGATGTAATCTATATTTTAACAATACGGTAAATAAATCTTTAAAGCATTTTCCCGCTCAAATAGAAATGACAAATTTTTAACAATTTACTGTTAACAAATGCTTGGATAATACAGGATTATTCCAAAATGCAATGACTGGTAAATTTTGAACTGTTTAGTAAGGCATTTTACTCATTGCATGGAAGTTATTACATATCCTAAAGTATATTATCTATTGCGTGGATCACTCCGTTTGTAGCCGGGATATTGTGCGTGATCACTTGAGCTTGATTCACTTTGATTCGGCCTAGAAAATAATAAAAAACGATATATTGTGAGGAAATGCATTATGATGCGGTAAGAGTTATAAAACAAGTTTATATTTTGTATTCGAACACATCGTGAGGAAACCTACCTGTTTCCCGAACAGGCTATTAGTGCTTGTAAATGGCGACATGGCTTACCACCTGTCACATTGAGTACTGACTATTTGGTCAACACGTGGGTTCGAGTTGGCCATAGAATTACGACCTTCGCAAATGCGGGTTAATGGTGGTGAACGCGTTTGGCTTTTGAATGCACTGCAATTATTCCTAATGACTTAATGAGAAATTGTGCATGTCTATTCCTGCAATTACGAAGTAGTTCATTTGGGCCAGATCGAAAACTGCTTTTTTCAAATACTAGACTTGACATAGCTATATGTATGCTAATAAGACTGATACTTACCAGCATTCTTCTGCAGCGTGAGAGGTTTGGCGTCCTCCATGGAGTTCCGTAGTTGGTAATACCTCATTCCTGCGCTGTACAGTGTGCCTGGCAACACATGCCGTGCGACCAGCGCTTTAGCCGCGGCCTTGTCGGCATAACGGTTGAGTTCCAAAGGCGGGAGGTTGGCAAACGCCGCGTCAGTTGGCGCGAATACTGTATAGGTTTTGCTTTCTATAAACAGAAATGTAATGACAAATTAAATTATTGTAATCTTTAGTAGATACGGATGTTGCAGACTGCAAATTAATTTCATAACATCCTCCCATGTAATGCCTGAGGGCCTATAAGATATTATATTTGTAATATTCTGCTTATACATACATACACATCAAGCCTGATTTCCTGTACAGGGGTAGGATCACGGATCCCCATTTGTCCCGATCCTGACACTTGCGCTTCATTGACACTCATACACACTCTTATCTTCTTATCCCTTCAGGTATATATGCAGTAGGTATCAGTATTACCTGCAAGGGTTTCAGCAAAGCCACTAGCAATGATGGCCTTGATGAATGTGGTGAATCTCCTGTCTCTGTCTGACTGCAGCGTCTGCACGATGTCTCCCACTGGGAGGGGGAACATCACTCGGTCCACTGCATGCGCTATACCCTGGAATAGAAAGTTGTATGATGAGGAACTGTGATCTCATGTTACTCCTCTATGAAGGAACGGGCGCGATAAATATTATATGTAAAAGATAATGTTAATGTAGTAAATGTTTTGTTCTTGAAAAGATGCGTAGAAGATTAGTTAAGGGACAAAGATGTGAGAAATATTAATGATTTGGTGATCTCTACTATTCCAAATGTATGCTCAGGAATTAAGTAAAAATGTGAATTATCTTTTTATCTGAGCCCTTTAAACATCAGTGCTTATTACGAACCGGACCAGTAAGGCAAAACTCACCTGAGGTATATGTATATCCTTCTTGTCTTCAAGCACCCTGGCTCCGTTAATGGTGGTGACCTTCACCTCATTCCACTCTACATCATGCATGTCGTATTGGTTCACCCTAAGCTGGGTGCCGGCGAGGGAGACGCCCGTCATCTCATCCTGCAGCGAGGCTATGTCGAACGCACCAGGTATCACGTGGTGAAGCAGCAGCTGGGGGTAGAAAATATGTTGTGAGTATTTGGTTAATCGGCGAGGGAAAATTAAAATTAAATTGTTCATTCAAATAGGTCATAGCTGTTAGAAGCATGAAAGAAAGAAAAATTTAGTAACAGCAACAAGTAACATGGTGACATAAAAACCATTAGCAACGTTGGGTATTGATTATCTGGTGAAAACTTGGTTCGTCAGCGGTTGGTGTTCAGCTGACTATGGTGGAATTATGTTTCAAAAAGCCAAATATTTTTAGTGTTGTTTAACCATCATTTTGCATCTCACATTTGAGTAAATTGCTGCGCTGGTATCATTTTTAAAACATTTTTTGACATATGTTATTGAGAAAAAATATTCGCTTACCCCACTAAGAAGACGAGGGTTATCACGGAACTTCTCTTCAGCGCGATCAGGCCCACCCAGCTGTACTAACAGCGACCTGAAGGCCTTGTCCGTTGGAGCGAAGAACGTGTAGGGTCCCGTTTCGTTTAAGATCGTGTCTAAACCTGACTGCTTAAGGTACTTGGCGGTCGCAAAAAGACCATTTTCTTTCAAAATATCAATCAAAGATGGAGTCGCTTGTCTAGCAAAGTTGGAGTGAGCTTGCACCTGATCAAATTGATTTGGTCCCAACGTACTGGTACCAATCACTATATCATCGTTCAAGTGCTGCCTGTAAGCATGAGTGCTACTCACTACAGTGGAGCTTGGGAAGGAATTTCTGGTGGTAAAGCTGGATTTATCAGCATTGTACGACGATTGACTGGGTTTCACGTAACGTTCAGTGCTTGACACAGTCCGAGTTGTTGGTTTTGACGACCTGGTGGTTGGCGTTTTGTAAGTAGGCGACTGAGTAGTATGGAATAGAGGATTCGTGTGGCCACTCGTTCCGTAACTTGTTGTGGTTACATAGCTAGAGTAACTAGCAGGCTGATGAGATGATGCGGTCGCGTAATCGTTGGATTCTGTGACTGTGATAGGACTGGCCGTGGATGAGCCGATTCCGTTGGAGATCTTTGTTGAACCAGGCAGTTGTATTTCACCTTTCCTTATTTTCTTCAATATGCTTTCCACCTCGGGACCTTCTTCCGTTTGTTGGCCGTTTGCCTTCACTCCTTTCACTTTGTAGGAACCATCTTCTTGTTCTTCTAAAAATACGAAAGTTACCTTCTTCTTGCTGTTAATGCTGTTTGGTAATTTAGATACTTCTTCTAAGCGACCGTTTTCTGCTTGTTTGATCAGTTCAAAGTCGGCACCAGGTGGTAGAACTCCTTTTGTCAAGTCCTCGAATGACATTCTGTTTTCTTTCTGAGGAGAAGCAGTCACAACTTGGGACAGGGAAGTGCCGTCAGCGCTTATGGCCGCAGCGCCCTTTGGGATCAAGTTAGGGTTGTTTGTTCTGATAACTTCGAACTTTTGCCCATTGAGCGATATTTCTCGTGAGGTGAAGTTCTTTTCGCTAAAGTCCTCTGGGTTTTCAGCTAAAGCGATGCGAAGCTGTTTTAAAATGTCGGGCTTTTGCAACAAAGCCACACTTTTGGCTCGTAACTCATCGTCGAAACCTTTCGTCTCGCTCTCTACCAAAAGGTTCTTTATTTCGTTGTACAGTTGCTGTCTGTTCTTTTCTGGGGTTGGGTTCCTAGTTTTTGGTCTTTCTATCTTAGGTCTCGGTCTGAACCTATTCGTGGTTGGAGGAGCTTGCGTAGTGGTAGTCGTAGTGGTCGTGGTAGTTGTGGTAGTGGTTGGGTGTTGCTTTTCGTAGAGCTCTACTGCTTTTCTGAATAAGTCGGTCTCATGTGGCTGCACAATGGGTCGGCGTTTATCCTGATTCCTGAACAGCTCTTGGTAGATTTCAGTCGACGTGAACATCGGTAACGTTTTCGTGGCTTGCTTACTTACAAACTCTTCGTGTAGTTTGTCTACTTTTTCTTGTTGTTTCTGTTGTTGTCTCTGGACAAACTCTTGATGTTTTTGGATCAAACGCTGTCTTTCTTGCAGTTCCTTCAGTTTTTCCAAGTTCTCCTTAGACTGTTGTTGGAAAAAGCTTTGCAGTTGTGCTGGATTGTTTTCGAAAATAGGATTTTGGTCAATTTGTGATTGGAATTGAATCTGTTGATTGTTGAATTGTGGGTTCTGTGGTCCTAGATTGGGAGCTGGTTGGACCGATATTGGGCTAGGTGGTGGGTTGAATCTTTGTTCTGGGGGAATGGTTGGCAAGAACGGCGCTTGTGTTGGTCTATGGTTGCCGATGTTTACTGTTTGTTGCGTGTTTAGATTTGGGAGGGGGTTAAACGTTGGCACATTTTGTTGAAGAGGTATGTTGTTGGAGAATGTTGGGACAGTGGGTATAGCTTGGTTCAAAAGGTTGGGATTACCCTGAGGCAATTGTTGAAGATTTTGTTGTGGGAAGTTGTTTTGTTGGAAATTGGGTTGTACGCCAACATTTTGGTTGAAAGCGAATGGGTTTTGAAGGGGTACGCTGTTTTGGATTTGGACATTCCCGTTTTGATTCTGGAGACCTGGGGGACCACTGAACTGGGGAACATATGGTTGTTGTTGTTGATTTTGGTAGATGGGTTGTTGGAAGAATTGCGGTGGGGTTGGATTGACCAGACCTGGGTTCGTCTGGAAATTGGGTAAAGGTGAGTTCACACCGAATCTGGTCTGGTGTTCGTTGAAGCCTGGGTGACCAAGCTGCTGCACTTGTCTTCTTCTGTCGAAGTCATTTTCTATCTGTAACAAAGAAAAAGTTTATTAAAAGAAAAGAAAAGTAATTTTTTGTAATTAGTTATTACATTGTGGTAGAATTAGTGATTACATACTTATGTTTATGTTTTGAAACTCTGTTAATTATTCTAAGCATTTGAATACTATTATTTTATTATTCAAAAGTTGTCTATTCAATTTAAACACAACACTTGTGCACAGCAAGTTGACATTATTAACGACAATTTTAAAGGGTGTGTGTAGAAGTCAATTAATTTATATTTTTAATGGGTACAATATAAATAAATTAGTCAATAAGAGTTATTGTGATATTTACCTAGCGGTGAACTAGTGATCATTTGATAGCTCTTAAATTTGTTAGTGCTATTTTCATTAAACTATTTTAGGGATGAATTATATAAACTTAACCGCGTGGTTCTATACTCCTCTCCGGATATAATGGACGTGATGTGTTTGTAAAAGGCGACTGTATACCGAGCACCTCCGTACAAAAAAACATCCCATTCATTCGTACGTTTGCGTAATGCAGTGAATGTCTCGACACAGGGAAGTAGATTTAATTATATTCAACAGAGATGGCGTAACATGTGAGAAACAACTTGAAGCTTGAATGATTTATTTAAATTTTCTTCTCCGTGTTTAAATTAATCGACTCCTATATAATGTAATTTAAACCTGACAGTTTTGATAGATATTAATACCTCTAATACTACACAATAGTACATCGTTTATATTAATAGCAAAAGAGTATAAGTTGTGGTAAACACGTGATATTAAATAAAATGAATACAGCCTACATGATTATTGGAGAAATTAAATATATGAAAAAAGTCATAAGTTATACATAAATTGCTCAAGGTTTCCACTGTTGATTTAGTTTAGTGAATTATGCACGTCTTAAGCCTAGTAAACGCAACAGTATGACAGTGATTAAACTACTACACATCCATTAAGCTTCATTCTGTCAGGTGGTAAAATTACTATCACCTCGTTAAAACGACAGGTATATTAATAAAAGTAAAGTCCTACTATGTAGAGATAATCCATATTCCAATTAGTTCTCAATGACATAGGTGTTGTACAAAATGACAAATGAATGGCTGAGATAGAGATTGGAATGCACTTTCTTGTGGCCAGCCGACTGCATCGATATTCTTCCGTCCCTGATGCTGGTCGATTAATCGATTCAATCGAGAGTGCTTTTCTTGTGAGACTAGGATATGTGTCCGCTTGGTTTATAGTAAAACTCATAAGTATGTTAGTAGTAAGTGTCGTAAATAAGTAGTGGTTTAAAACTCAAGAGGTGTACAATTTGTTTGGTTGGTTTTGGTATTTCTTCTCTGCAGGAATTTCTTTTGCGAAATGCCAATAGTTTAATTAAATTTATTTTATTATTAATTAACAATAATGACAATTTTTTATGTGAAAATATTTTTTTCCCTTTCAATAAGTGATTTTATGATCCTTATGTTGAATAAAAAGAATTCATTTCATTTAATATGGATGCAGATAAAGTGATAGTGATGATTAATAGCAAACGGGACTTATCGCGTATTTTTGTCTGCCCGTGACCATGGCTGCTGCAACGTAGCCGAAACGTCGGGTTAATAAAGGTAACTTTATTATTTAAAACATACGCGATAAGTCCCGTTTGCTATTAATTACTTCGCTATAAGTTAGGAAACGAGCATGACTTATTAATATGCAGATTTTTGCAACATACTGATAAGTAATAGAGATAACTTACACCCTAAATAAATTTTTTGCTTAAAATGCTTCCGAAGAAGTAGGCTATTTAAAAAGTTCTAAAAGAAACACTTAACAAACTACAAATAATCCAAAAGCCCACTGTACCTATTCCTTACCAAATAATAACAAATCTCCCTACAACAAAAGTCATTCAACTAACACATTGCATGTCCTAAAATATCAATTTCAATATCATCCATCGCATGCAATAGTAAACATAGTAATCCATTGACTATTTAGTTACAGAGTAATTTTCCTACAAACGGCCCGCGCTGCAGTGAAATGCATCGCCATAGAATTATCTAGAATTACGACAAGTTTCCTCTATCGTATCTGTCAAAGAATCGGAGTAGATTGATTTATTAATCTTCAACGCAAAAAGAAAGAAGTAATACGTTTTATATTATATTATGTGTCTGAGAGTGTGCGTTTGTATTTTATAACGGCTGCTTTCATTTCATCTTTACGTTTGTCAAGTGTTTCACGTATTTACGTACATAATTTAAAATCGTTAACGGTGAGGGAAAACATCGTGAGGAAACCTGCCTATCCCTCAGGATAGGTAATAGTCAGTGCCTATATACGGCGATATGGTTCACTACCTATCCCGTTGGGTGCTGTTTATCTAGTGATACGTGGGCTTTGAATGACCATACCTAACATGCCTTCGAAATTTCTGAGATGGGCATTCAAGCCTCTGACTACCCCGCCATAATAAAAAAAGGGAGTGTGTAGACACAAGTCGTGAAGCGTATGTGATATGTGTGTTTGTCAATTGGTTGTAATTTTATGCCCGTGATAGTTCTGGTTCGAATCGCGGTTGAGGTACTGATGTATATGTCTAACATATTGGTAGTATCAGGAATTGTAGAAACAGTTATTGTTTAGCAACTAATAAATTTTAAATTTATAAAGACCTACCGACATTTATAAAGTGGTTTGTCAGGATCGGGACTAGGAAGATGGGTATCCGTGATCTCTGCATCCCCTCTACAGGAAAACGGACGTGACGTGTATGTATGTTATAAAGACCTACATATGAGTATCTAATTACGAGGGTCTAATTACAAAATTTCAAAGAATTAATTAGGAACAAACACCCAATTTGGTTTAGAAAAAATGAGTTACGCAATAGAAGCTCCACAGCCAATCTAATGTTTACACACATAGTCCGATAATATATATCTTAATATAGCATGTATGAGAAGGTTAACGTGCGTGAGTGAAGCAAGAGAAATTTGTCAGGATCGTTCCAGGTGGCGATAGTCTCTGCCTATCCGGTTAGGGATGTAAAGGCCTACATATGTATGTACATAGTCCAATTGCAGATGGATAGTAAAAGTGCATTGCAGGTTACAAAATACGTTGGAAATCTCGCAAGTATGTGCTCAGCGAAATCACTAGCAATTAGAGTTATGTATCACTGAGACGTTGCGATTTATAATTTTAATACCTGGTTAACATGATCTTCTCGCAATTAACTTCACGTCATGCGATGAATAGCTAAGCATTGATTTATAGATGTTTGAAATCTTGGGTTCGTTACTGGATAACGCCATATAATGTTTAATAAATACATACATACATATCACGCCTGATTTCCTGTAGAGGGGAAGGTAGAGATCACGGTACCCTATCGGACGGATCTTGACAGACCACTTTCGCTTCATTGACATTCATACATCTTCTCATACACTCTCGGCGGTTATAAGTACTCCTAACGTCACTTTTTTTCAATATAATATATGTTTAATAAAATATAATGAATAAAAATTATAATAATAGAATAAATGAATCTATAATCATAGATTTGGTATTTTGTTGTCATGTAACTTGCTTATTTCAGGCTCAGGCTAAGATTGATTCTACTCTTGTATGCTATTTACGAATATGCACTACAAATATTAGTTATTATATACACAATCACGTTCTTATTAATAACGGGTGCTATATTATCGCCTTATACTATTTAAGAATATAATCAACAAAAAAAAACTATACGGAATTCAGATTTATTTGTCCGTATCAAGTTCTCGTATATTTAGTTTTACTGTGATATTCCATATTCAGTCCGTATTTCTACACACTTTGACAGACTTTTCCACAGATTATCAACGTGTCATGCTATTTACCAACATAGAAAAGTAGGTCGCACAGGTGGCTGATTTAAAGAAGCATTAATTTGTGCCGGTCTACTGTGATATGTGTCAGAAGGGGAAAGTAAAATTTTCCATCCTCACTTGTTTATCCACGTTGACACTAACATGAATGTACAGTGTGTAAGTAATAGTGATACTAGGTAATGGAAATCCAGTCAAATGTAAGTGAACGATGATTTTAAATCCTGTGTTCTGCCTAAAGAAACAAAGCTTGATAATATTTGGTGTTAGATATCAGTGATATTTCAAGTAGATAAATAAGTATAGTTCAAAGAAAATTATGTTGTCAATGCAATAAATGAATTTATTGCAGCAGAAAGAATTTATAAAATTAATTAAGTAACTCCGAGATTATTCGGACAATTAGTTCGATAATAGATATACTAGCATCCCAATATCACTTAGATTATATTATATCCACCCAATAAGGGATATAGGTCATTAGTCTACATTGACAATTTCCAAATATAAACAATTTAAATCTAAATAGTGATTTACTATTGATTAATTGTTATCTGCTTGCCAGGGAATGAAATAAAATTCAATTAAATACTACCCTCTCGACTTAATGTATATTGCTGCGTGATTCGAAACTGATTTAGACTAAATAAATTGATAACCATTTGATAAATCTCTATAGAAAAATTAATAAATATCTATTTAAACATGCTAATTAAACGTCGTCGCGACATGGCAGTGCCTGTGCATGCAAATGAGACAGGTGTCGAGATGAGAAATAGAGATTCAAACCTCGTGGCAAATGTAACACGCTCAAAACTATATGAAAGACTACAAGAATGGGAATGCGAAATAAGTTTGTTATAACGAATGCTTATTATTAGTTCACAAAGGAAAAATAATGAGAAATATAATGGAGAATGAAACAAATAAATATTTGAGCCCCTAATCGATCATAAAAATTTTCGATTCTGACAAATCTCTTAACACACACCAATTAACGCGCCTAATCGATCATCAAATTTTTCGATTCTGACAAATCTCTTAACACACACCAATTAACGCGCTTAATCGATCATCAAATTTTTCGATCCAGACAAATCTCTTTTGCTTCACATACACCCATTAACATTCTCCTATATGTGATCTTCTGTTCTTCACCCTACGTCTCGCCTTAAGAAGAAGATATTAGTGAACTATTAGCACAAATATATAACGAACACTTATTAGGAATTTAAATATTGTTATGTTGGGGACTTATTAATTTATCTAGAATTGCAGATATGTCGGACTACTACACCAGTGTTAAAGGTGTGTATGGTAAAGTTTCAACAAATCTAACTAAAAACTAATTATAAAGAAGTCTTTTAGGTACTTAAAGGAATTCTTATTGCCTTAGTTTGATCTGCTTGAAATGGAAAGCCCTTGCAAGAACACTTACGAGCAATTACTTAACTTGACAGTTAAAAAAGAAGCAATTTGTTGAAAATAAGAAAGTTCTGTTGCGACATACATCTTACGTAATCACCGTGTACGTATCGTGAGTGACAATCCATTTGATATCATTGCCAAATCACTCTCTATGCGACACAATAAAATCATTGCCTCTAACGATTGGAGAGTGAAAATATATGCGTATTGGCAAAACTTCTATGATAGGTTTTTTATTCGATATATTGTAGAGTTGGTTGAACACTGAAGAACGTGCGGTAAGTGTCAAATGAATCTTTTGCAAACAACGGTAAGAAAATAAAGTTTTAGACCATCTTCGGACATTTTTATTACTAGTACATACACAAGTATTTAAGAGTATTCCAAAAGGTTGTATTATAGTTCCTAATTATGCTATTTTGACTGTCTCAGTGACACAAGGTAAAAAATAAACCTTACTTTGTTAAAACTTCAATTATTTTTATATCCTGTCTAAATATTAACTATGTATTTCTGTAATTACTCTACGTCTACGTTCAAAACTACATTGACCGAGCAAGATCAAAGCTTCTACAACCGTTGTTACAACCACAATAACTCACACACTCTCAGGAAGCTAACCTACATTCGCCACGTCACTTCCGTTTAGGCTCTGCTCTGAAAAAGGTCGTTAAAAGTCATCGTCAGAACAGGTTTATGTTGCATGCCATTTCGTAAGAGAGATAGCTATTCGAAAAATCGAAAGCTCTGCATGTAATCAACCTGTTCCGATTCCGGCGAACATCGAGAGTGAAAGTTGAACGATTCTTGTGACTCGTCAAAGAGCAACCCTTCTTTTGAAATGGTTCTGTGGCGACCTCTAGAGCGCCACACACAGAGAGAAACCTAAGTAAACTTAAGTTGCAATTAGTTAGACATAATTACCACAGCTGATGCCGCCAAGAATAAAATAATAATTGCACAAATCAATTTCCTAGAACGCGTAATTGAAATATTTGTCGGAAACAAGATACTCGTATATACAAATTTCCAACTCAGGCCATTAGCCTGGACGAACACCTACCCAGGTAGGAAGCTTCCTCTTTTCCTGCAGGACATAGTGGATCCTACAGTTCTTTGAAATCCATTCATTCAATGTCCGTAACCATGTTGTCGTTGACTTCGCTCACATTCAAGCTCAAATTAAGATACACTAGGTGAAGTTCATACCAGGATAGGTGAAAGGTAATGTCGTTTGATGGACTCAGCACCTGGCATAGTACAGCCTACCTGAGGTGATACCAAGTCCACTAATCCTTTTTGCAAAATCTCAGTTCAATATCAGATCAGTAAACATGTCATGTGTAGCTATTTTACATTCAAGCCTCTTTCCACTCCAAAAGCGTTAAAGCTTCGATATTTGTATAATTGATAAATTATCAACACTCGTCTAATCAGAATAAAATCTTGGACACAATTAGATTCAGAAGTCCTTCAGTTTTCAAGAAATTTTAGTTGCAATAATTGTAAAGTTTGGACGACAATATTAAATCAAATATACGGTTGCTATGATAATAAGTAAACTTGTAAGTGATATTAAAATAGTAAATGATCACTAATAAACTTATTATTTAAGCCATATGTATTTGATCGCTGACTAGAGTTATGAGTACACAAATATATAAAAGCAAGAGAGATCAGACAGAAAATCGTTCCTGGTCTCTACATATACCGCTATGGAAGTAGAAGCATGAATATGTGTAAATATGAACAAACAAGTAAGGGACCAATGTTCCACTCTCACCAAAACAATATAATGTATGTATGCAAAATAAAGTTCATTCAATGGAACCGTAAATAAATCAATTATTTACAATTACAATTCACGAAGAAATTGATTGTACACAAGACATTACTAATGTCTGTGCATCGGTAATAAATGGTAATTCAATTACGTTATGAATTATGACACTTGCTATTATAATTCGAATGGAAATGCACATAGTTGTACTCACGGATTCGATCATGCATGACTAATGAAGTGTCAGTATTATAAATCATCAATTATGCATCTAAACACCCCTTATCCCTTGTTCACCTCTTTCTTATTGAAATTGAACATAATATGTGAAGAACAGAAGAGAATGAATGGGTGTGAGTGAAGCAAGGCAGATTTGTAAGGATCGTTCAAGATGGTGATCGATAGTATTTATCAGGTTATTAAAGTAGAGGCGTTATTATATGAGTATACTTGTTGGCGTCCTAATATATTTATTTACATACATACACATCACGCCCGTTTCACTGTAGAGGGTTAATCAGAAATCACGGATCCTTATCGGTCCCGATCCTGAACCCATTTTCGCTTTTATGTATTTATTATATGCATATATATTTAACTATATCAGTCATTCTCTACCAATCTATCTTGTCACTATTATTCCAATTTATTATCAGTACAAACATTATACTTTATATATAAAAGGAGATGATGAGCCTTCAATATTTACCACAATATATGAATAATGACTATTTTCTAATGGAAAATCGGGTAATCGTACTTCTAAAGCCACCTCGAACCCACATGTTGACCAGATAATCAGTAGTCAATGTGACAGGTGGTAAGCCATGTCGCCATTCACAAGCACCATTACCTGTTCGGGGAACAAATACGTTTCCTCACGATGTTTTTCCTATTAAATAATAACATTATATTACTCTTGTAGCCATAACTACATTGCAATCGAAGTTAATGCAGTAATAAATAGAAAGATGAAGTAATTCAGTGAACCGCAAAGTGTCGATATAAAATTTGCGAAACATCTTAAATACTCGTAACATATTTCAACGATGGCTCGTTGTGAAAAACCACAATAAAATGCCTATTTAACGACAGACTATTATTTTTATAAGTCTATTGCAATGATAGTGTTGATCAATATTATTATAGGCGCAAATTGATTCTTAGTAACTTTTAAGACACTATTACACCAAACTGTAAACGGGCTGAATCATCGCTTTTTGCTCGACCATAAATGTTAAGCAACTCCGCGCGTGATAGTTTTAGAAAAGTAAAATGTTAATCTCTATAGATAGGGAAAAGCACTAGTCTATATGAACATAGACAGAACAGTGATGGCTTGAAGTTTTATCCTATATAGTAGATACTATTTGTAAACAGTCCTTAAGTGGCCTCGTGATTCAATTATAAATAAAAGAAGTCTGCAATTTCGTACTGTATTCGACTAAAGTAAACAACTGTCGAGAAAAAGCAGTTTTTATTTAATTCCAAACTTATATTAAACTTTAAACAGGATGATGAATATTTAAAAAGGGTGATGTGAGAAGTATCTATAATCGCCGAGTGTGAATGAAGCGAAAGTTAGTTTGTCAGGATCGGGACAGATAGGGATCCGTGATCCTTGCCTTCGAATCTACTGGGAAACGTTTTTTTTTTGTGTATGTAAGTATGTATTAAACGTAAGAGAAGTAATTTCTACTATTATTTCCATAGAAATCTAGAAAAAGAACGTTCTAGGAATAGAAAAGATGTCAAACGGCCTATAATTACAGAGATCGTAAAGCTAAATCGGATTACACGTGTTCTCACAATTATTACGTAAGGAAATGGGACAAGAGAATTCTCAATCAATTAATTTACAAGCAGGTATCAATTATTGATTATATAACGCCCGTAAATTAGAGCTAGTAATATAAAACCTAGATTTTAGAAACTAGGACATACCTATTTAGCTTGACATTTCAAGCAACAGAAAATAACAAATGTATAATATAATTATAGCGTAAAATATTGTACTTCTGAGTGCTTGTCCATCCCAAAAGACACAAAATAACGCCGCTTCATAGAAAATAATTAGGTTGAATTATTACGCATTGTAGTATTTAAAGTTAAAAGTATACACTTGTTTTTTAATTTAGTGAGCTTTTTTATTATTAGTGAAATTTCTTTTAGTGGTTTGATCTTTCATTCTTTAAATCAGTCAAATCAATCAAATCATCAAATCTTTACTTCTTAAGACTACGATCATGTCATACATTAATACATTTTTTATGATAATAATTATGTGATCTTTTATATTAATTATCTACGAACGTAAACCCCAAATTATGAGTGAAACTTTTGTCAAAATATAGATAAAATCAAGTAGAGTACCCGCCACATACGGTGGCAGTAGCCAAACTTGGAACTAAATTTGACGTTTCCGCCATTGCGTGTTATTTTGTATGAAAAGTAAATTTAGTATTACCAGCGTTGTGTTTTTTGCCCACTCTTTGTAATTTTTATGTTTGTTAAGGGTGATTATAATAAATTGATTTCCGGAGTTTCTTGTTAGTTCTTCTCCAAGCTAGGGTCTCCGCTGATCTAACCTCGGTAAAAAATATGTAAAGACAATGCTCAGTGCCATGTTTGAAATAATAGTTTTAAGAGATTCGCGATTTATACTCATGATATAAGATATAAGGGTGTGTATAAGATTGATTGCAGCTGTGGGAAATCCTATGTCGAACAGACTAAACGGTCTATTGCGGACAGAGTGAAGGAACACATAATATATGTAATATATAATAAGAAGGATAAGTCCCGTTAATTATTAATCATGTTTGAAATAGTATAATAAACATATTTTGACTTTGATATATTAATTTGTTTTATTTGAGTTTATAGCTCTGCAACCAAAGATCGTTACAAATGAAACCTATAATGTTTCGAGCCGTATGGCACAGTGAGTGCTAGTTTTGGCGTGTTTACTGGTAACACTGAATTACGCGACTGTGGCGACGCCTCCAACTGCCACCGTATGTGGCGCGATCTCTAAGAATTTAGGCTGTCAAAAGATGAATTATTTTTTCTAAACTGACTTGGATAACCACTTTTTTGAAGCCACAGCTTTATAAATTACTGGTATCGATTAGCTGAGATAACTTTATTGCCAATAGAGCACCGTTGAACAGTGTAGTGTATTTTCCAAGCATGCTCGGTAATTACCGATTACGGCTGAGCGATCTGCGGCCGCATCTCGCGTGGTGGCCACTCGCATGACTTCGTACATACGTCAAATGGTTGGCTTTCCAAACGTGTGGATGCGGCTTTCTTTTCTCTCAAATAATCGTCTTGGAGTCTCTTTATTATGCCACTAGAGTATCG